>CM071878.1:18396321-18624147 GCA_036759885.1 Tetranychus piercei
AAAATGACTCTCTGGAGTATGAGAGTGTAAAATGTCACCGTCAGTTTTTGAGCAATATATTGCGAAGTTTCTGTAAGATGATGTAGCACCAAATTTAACGTGTAGTTTTTCGGTATAAAGAAACTTTTCAATAAATTGCGTCTCTAAAGCTTCGGTGAATTTTAAACCATCTATTTTATCAGGTAAACGGAAAGTAAAATGAATATGCTTACCTTGAGCACTGTTTTCTTCACCGATCGCGTAAACAGCTTGGTTAATTTCAGGAAACAAAGGCTTGATAATTTGATCGTAAACGTCACTTTTGGTTATATTGAACCTATCACTATGCTGGCAAGTTACTAAATAAACTGATCCTTTCTTACTCCGAGCCATTTCTCTTTTGAGCGTATCTGCAACCTCTTAGGATTCTGGTTGCAGATGGTAGAGAAAGGCGGAGAATTCTGAGATATCTGCAGATGGATGTTTTAGACTCTGGAACGATTAAACCACTTTCAGAGTCTCCAGTCTTCTTTATCCAACTAGAAGGAAGCAAAAGTTTTACTAATACTTGTAAAATAGCAGTTCATATTGAAGCAAAACTATACGTTTACTTTAAATTTTGTATGAACAGGCTAAACCGGTTAAATCCGGTTCAAGCTAAATTGTTAAAGGTAAACTACCTTGGAGTAGAACCTGAAAATGATGAAGAATGTATTGAGAATGTAGACGATTACGAAATAATGAATTAAATAAAATGGGTTTGGTTTAAAATGGCGTCTCTCTTCTTTGATCTTGCCAGGAGTGTCGATAAGCGAGGTTCCTTAATAGCGGCGCAGCCGCGTTTGCGCGCGAAGCGCGCCGACGCGTAAGCGTCGTTTTTTAATTCTCCGCCTTTCTCTACCATCTGCAACCAGAATCCTAAGAGGTTGCAGATACGCTCAAAAGAGAAATGGCTCGGAGTAAGAAAGGATCAGTTTATTTAGTAACTTGCCAGCATAGTGATAGGTTCAATATAACCAAAAGTGACGTTTACGATCAAATTATCAAGCCTTTGTTTCCTGAAATTAACCAAGCTGTTTACGTACTCGGTGAAGAAAACAGTGCTCAAGGTAAGCATATTCATTTTACTTTCCGTTTACCTGATAAAATAGATGGTTTAAAATTCACCGAAGCTTTAGAGACGCAATTTATTGAAAAGTTTCTTTATACCGAAAAACTACACGTTAAATTTGGTGCTACATCATCTTACAGAAACTTCGCAATATATTGCTCAAAAACTGACGGTGACATTTTACACTCTCATACTCCAGAGAGTCATTTCTCTAATTACTATAAAACTATCCAATGGGTACGTAAGACGAGTAAATATAAGTTAAATGATCCCTTTGTTGTAAATAAATGGCAACAATATATATTTCTTGAAAGATTTCACAACGAAGTGAAAGGTGAATCCCTAGCTTCAGATAACAAAAGATTAAACGAATGGGTATATAATGGATCCTGTATATGGATCAACGACGTCATTACTTGGTGGAATGGATGGTGCACAACAGGCTGGTACTTCAAGAGGCCGCAGTTATATTTATACGGTCCTCCAGACTGTGGAAAAACCACTTTCATCTCCACTCTTTTATTTGATTATAAAGTGTTTTATCCTTCTCTCCCTTATAATAGTTTCAGTTTCAGTCTCCTGGACTCTACATACGATATTATTGTTTGTGACGAGTATATCGAATCAGACGGATTACTTTCGCTATTGTTACAATTGCTTCCCTTTTATCTAACTGACAAATAAAGCAGTTTTTAACGTAATTAGTGATATCTTTAGACATTTGGGGCCACCAGTAAAATTGTTTGATTTTATTGTATGTTGAGAATAAACCTGGATGTCCAGATATCATGGCGTCATGATATTCTTTCAAAATCTCTGGAACCAATTCTCGAGGGAGAACTATGTTCCAGGTTTCGCCGAAATGATTAGTAGTTAATCGATACAAAGCTCCATTTTCTATTCTAAATCGATTCATTCGTTTTCTCTCTTTTGGACTTTGAACAGCTAAGTTTTCTAACTGAGCTAATATTTTACTAATTCGAGGGTCTTGTCTTTGTTTTGTTATTAAATCAAAATTTTCTTCAATATTTTCTGTAATAATTCTAGACATTCATCTTTTAAATTATCCATTGGAATTTCTTGCATTGGGTAGCGGGATAAGCAGTCTACATCTGCATGTTTTTTTCCTGATTTATAAGTAACTGTGAAGTCAAAGGACTGTAAAGCCATTGCGTAGCGCTGCAACCTAGCTGGTAAATTCTTTTTTGAATGTATGTGACAAAGAGCACAATGGTCTGTTACTACCTCAAATTTTATTCCTTCTAGGTAGACTCTAAATTTCTGTACTGCCCAGACAATTGCTAAACATTCCTTATCGGAAATCGGGTAATTCAGTTCAGCTCCGCGGAGTATTCTACTAGCAAACGCAATTGGGTGATAACCGTTTTCACTTTTTTGTAAAAGTATTGATCCTAAACCATACCCTGAAGCGTCAACTCTGAGTTGCGTTGGCTTACTAGGATCGTAGTGCGCAAGCACTGGAGGTGTGGTTAATTTCATTTTTAGCTCGTTGAATGCATTTTCTTGTTTCGGTCCCCATTCAAAAGGTAAATCTTTTCGGGTTAAATTTGTTAAAGGTCTGGCAATAATAGCAAAGTCTTTAATAAACCTTCTGTAATAGGAGCACAAGGCTACAAAAGACTTTATATCCCTAACTGTCCGAGGTGTTGGAAATCTCAGGATCTACCTCTTGTCCTTGCTCGCTAACAATATGTCCTAAATAAAGTATTTTTTGTTTAAAGAACGAACATTTATTCGGTTTAAGGGTTAATCCTGCTCTTTGAAGTCTTCTGAATATCGTTTCTAATCGTTCTAAGTGTTCTCTTTCGGTTTTAGAAAAAATGAGAAGGTCGTCAATAAAGATTAAACAAGTATTGTAAATAAGCCCTCCAAGAACTACACTCATCATTCTCATGAATGAGGAGGTTCCATTTGCTAAACCAAAAGGTAGTCGAGTATATTCATACAAACCACTTGGAATAACGAAAGCTGTTTTAGGCTGGTCAGCAGGATCTAGGGCCATCTGATGATAACCTGATCTCAAGTCTAACAGAGTGAAATATCTCATTCCTTGAAGACTGTCTAAATAGTCTTGAATATTCGGTAATGGAAATTTATCTTTTACTGTAATTTCATTTAATTTGCGGTAGTCTACACAAAGTCTGACTTCCTCAGTTCCTTTCTTGGCCACCAACACTATTGGTGAAGCCCAAGGAGAGCATGAAGGAATTACAATGCCTTCATCTATCAAATCGTTGATTGATTTTTCTGCGATTCTACGTTTTTCTTCTGACATTCTGTATGGTTTTTGGGAAATTGGTGGATGAGAGCCAGTATTTATTTGATGTACAAAAACGTTAGAAAACCCCAACTCTTTCGCAGTAGCCGCGAAAGCTGGTCGGTACTTTTGGATTAGTTTTTCTAATCCCTTTTGTGTTTCCTCCTGAATATTCAGATTAACTTCTAGCTTTAGTTCCTTAACCATACTACTAACTAAAAGTTCAGAGTCTGAAGTTTTGGCTTCACTAAGGAAAGACAAGTTGTCCCCAAAATCACCGGGGTCTGCAATACTTGATCTTTCACTCATTCGAGTCGAAATTGTCTTTGCTAATAGTTTAGCCAAAGTTTGCTCAAGGAATTTTATTTTTCTTTCATTAGCTTGATTGAACACTAGTTTAGCATTTGAACAATCAATCCAGAATTTTCCTTTTTGTAAAACATTGAAACCTATTATTCCTTTAAGGTTACAAGGAAGTTGATTTAAGATTATTATTGGCGTTTTTATTTCGACCTCATTCAAGGTGTCATAAATGATAACAGTTTGATAAGATTCTCCTAAAATATTTAAAGGAGTATTTCCTGCTGTTAAGTTTGTTGGTCCTCTATACTTATAATAGTCTAAATCAAGCTTAACGAATACTTCCTTAGTAAGGATAGTAATTTCTGATCCTGTGTCTACAAGGCACTCAACAGTTTTGCCTTTTATTTTCACTTTAGCAAAAGTTAAATCTTTGCTATTGTTTCTCTTAATCTTGCTAATGATTGATAGGACTTGTCTTCTGACATCACCGTCATCATCATCCTCTTCCAAATATTCTCGATAAACCGTTTTCACTACTTTAGTTTTCTTCTCGTTACTTGGAGATTTAGACCGTGATCTAGATCTACGTCTAGTTCTAGGACTGAGTGATCGATATCGCCTACGTGATGAGGTAGGAGTTGAAGAAGGGTTTGGTGATTCCTCTCTTGGGGGTCGCATAGATCTCGGAGGAGATTTACTCAAGTTCTTATCGGGGGTGTAACCCCTTCTTCGATAACCAGAAGAAGTCTGTGGTTGTTCTTCATAGTTTTGCCTTCGAGAAGAACGGGGAGAACGCCAAGATTCTCCAAGATTTGACTCTTTTGACCAACCTGTTCCTCTTGGAGTGGTTGGTCTACTAGGGCAATCAGTTTTCTTGTGCCCTACACCATTACACTGGTAGCAGTGTAAACTTTGATTTAAATTCATTGCGTTCTCATTTGGAGTAAATTCACTCGTTTTGGCTCAGTGTGTATATGTGGGGGCTGGTATCTAGGTTGGTACCTATTTTGATACTGCTGATTTTGATACTGCTGATTTTGATACTGCTGATTTTGATACTGCTGATTTTGATACTGCTGATTTTGATACTGTTGGTGTTGATAACTTGGTTGATGTTGAGGAGCCTGATATTGGTATGTTGTTTGCCTAAATCGGTTTTCATTTCGGCTGTAATCTCTTTCTCTTCTAAATTCATCTGAAAACATTCAAATTGTTCAGCTAAATTAGAAAGTTGTTCTGTTAAAGAACTGATTTGTTTATGTAGAGGATGTTCCTCACCACTATCTTCTAACAGTTTTATTTCTCCCACCGATCTTTCGGCATGGGATAATCTAGTGTCAAAATTTAAATTTTCATTAGTTGATAAGAGGTCCATTCTAGTCTTAACTGCTGGATTTAATCCTCTATGGATAAAACTGTGAACTAAATCTTCGTTCATTTCTGGATTAATTTTGCGACATAAATCTCGTATGTCATAAGCATAGGCAAAAGCTGACTGACCAGGCTGTTGCCTTTTCTCGTTTAATTCTCGCATTAAACTACTTCTATAATTTGAAGGGGCTAAACCCTTAACCATCTTTTCTTGTAGTGCATCAAAAGTGGAAGGCATTTCTTCTTTCTTCAAAGTTACAATACAGCATCTGTACCATTTTGCTGCAGTTCCATTTAGATAAGCTGGAAGAGCCTTTAATTTAGTTTCATCATCCCATTCTAAAGCAGCAGCAGCGGCTTCAAATGAGTCTAACCATTCAAGCAAATCTTCACCTTCATTATCTCCGGAGAAGTTGCTTATGTGGATAAACTGATTCACTTGTTGGCGTTCTTTAGACTTTTTAGTCATGCTAGTTACTTTTGCCTCTGTTTCGGACATTTTCGAGTTTTATTTTACTTAAACCGGCTGATGATATATTGTATACATATACTGAATATCAGCGATAATTTTATAGATGATTATGAATATTGGTGAAATAATTGTGATTAGAACTATTACTTTAATACTGGATTCGTTAATGGTATAAGTGAAGTAATTTTCTTCTGTTTCTAAATCTTCTGCTAAACTATACGAAGTTAATTTAAGTTCATAAACTTTGTCTTCCATATTAGAACCCCAATTAAAATCCAAATAGTTAAAATTATAATGCAGCAAAATGTTTTACACATCTTTCTTATTTACTCATCACCGAGCAAATCAATATACCCCATCACCGGGTTTCTTATTTGTTAAAATGAAGTTGATTAAATTGCATATAATGATTAATAAGATACTCAAAGGTAGAAAGACTTGAGTAACTATTTCAATATCAATGAAGAATATTACTGTAGTTGGACTGATCATCAGTAAATCCGCTCAATTTGTTTTTTTGCTCGGCTTAATTGTTGTTCTGTTGTTCAATTTAATTTATTTCAGTTACTTCCCTTTTAGTTCACTTCAGTTAATTAGTTTAATTCGGTTTAAGTAATCAGTTTAATTCACTTCAGTTAATTCGTTAACTTAGTTCAGAATGGTTAATTATTTCAATTCAATATAGTCACTTACTAGGATTGATTTTGATTAACCTTATCGTTTCGTTTCAGTTTAATAGGTTGCTTTATTTCAGTTTAATTAGATATTTCGATTCAGTTTAATCAGGTAGCTCAGTTCAATCAATTGCTTCAATTGAGTTCATTACTAATTTTGATTCAATTAATCAGTGTTATTCAATCCAGTTCAATTGGTTTATTTATTCAATTTAATTTAATATTTTTAATTCAGTTCAGTTAGCTTGTTCAGCTGATTCCGTTTTAATTACTCTTATTGATTCACTTGAATCAGTTAGTTCAGTTTGATTAGTTGATTAGACGGTTCAAGAATAGTTGATTCTATCTAGCTAAACTGGTTCGGTATGTAATATTCAAAAATTAAGTGTTCAAATTGAGAAAGAGAAATGGTTAAAATTATTCTCCTCTTTCTTTATTCTGTCTATTTCCCTGTCTTGACAAATTAATTTCTTATTCTCAACAATGGTCAGAAGGGCTAAACAAACTCTTTGTTTTAACAAATGGATTATTGAGTGGAGTTGAATTTAGACTCCAAAGTGATAACTTGAAAATGAATAGTGATTGTGATTCTGGTCAATTTGACCAAATACTTGATTAATTATTATTTAACTAAATTTTAGTTAATTTAATGAGGAATATTGCCCACCAAATGAACATTATTAATAAATGTTATTAAATGGTCTTAAAATATTACAAGTCGACAGGATGAAATCTGGGTGAGTTCACCCAATGGATCATCCATTCAATAAATATTGAAATTATTATTTATTATTCATTTTAATTGGTCAAAATTATTAATAAAATGAATGGTGCTTCTCGTCAATTGGACGTAGCACTTAATTAATTATTATTTAACTAAATATTAGTTAATTCAATGGGAAATATTGCCCAACCAAATGATTATTAATATTAATATTATTATTATTATTATTATTATTATTTAATATTAAAATATTTCTCCACTAATCGTGGAAATGACTGGGGCAACCTCTGACCTAAAGTGGGGGGATGTAATATTCAAAAATTAATTGTTCAAATTGAGAAAGAGAAATGGTTAAAATTATTCTCCTCTTTCTTTATTCTGTCTATTTCCCTGTCTTGACAAATTAATTTCTTATTCTCAACAATGGTCAGAAGGGCTAAACAAACTCTTTGTTTTAACAAATGGATTATTGAGTGGAGTTGAATTTAGACTCCAAAGTGATAACTTGAAAATGAATAGTGATTGTGATTCTGGTCAATTTGACCAAATACTTGATTAATTATTATTTAACTAAATTTTAGTTAATTTAATGGGGAATATTGCCCACCAAATGAACATTATTAATAAATGTTATTAAATGGTCTTAAAATATTACAGGTAATTGCACGAAATTTATTTGGGTAGCGTTTATCCATGCAATTGCTCAATTCCTGTTCTAAAAAAATTTTTATTTAAGTGATTCTTTTATTTCCTGAATTGTTAATAGGGTTGAGAGGTCACCCATTTGCCTTGTTAGTTATCCTGTATTGAAATATAATGAAAGTAATCTTTCTCTTGTACAATTTAACCGTTTTGTTACCCAACTGAACCCACTCTGTCTGACACAAACATTTTCTACTTGAACTTTATAAAAGATATAATAGATTAGTGCATTGCTGCATAGATCAAAGTTTTTAGGGTTGATTCAAGTATTATAATGACTCAGACTGAAGTGTAACTATAAAGTAAATTTTCTATTAACTTTACTTAATTCTCTAGTTTGCATAATTCCAGTTAACCATTAAACATATATAGATATATAATTGCTATTCTTAATATATATAATAGATAAATTTACTTAACTTTGTTTAAAAGAAATTTCGGATCCCCGCAAGGGTGCCAAAATTGCCACGAATTTTTATTTAATTTGAATTTCGTTTCACCGGTTGAGGGTTTCAGTTAAATGTTTATTTATGTTTTCCAGGATAGATTAAAGTTCAGTTTTAGTTAATTTAGGTACACAGAATGGATTAAAGTTCAGTTTCAGTTGATTTAGGTACACAGAATAGATTAAAGTTCAGTTTTAGTTGAGTTAGGTACACAGAATAGATTAAAGTTGCAGTTTTTTCAGTTGAGTTAGGTACACAGAATAGATTAAAGTTGCAGTTTTTTCAGTTGAATTAGGTACACAGAATAGATTAAAGTTGCAGTTTTTTCAGTTGAGTTAGGTACACAGAATAGATTAAAGTTGCAGTTTTTTCAGTTGAATTAGGTAGTAAGTTGATTTCTAACTTGACTCGGACAGGGCTTCCGCGGGGTCCAATATTGGCATCCAAACAAAGAAATGTCGGCCATTTTATGCTGAGTGAGGGAGAAAATCTTCTCCCGCATAAAATGGCCGACCTACCAAATCTCAACCAATCGTGGCCTTTCCCTACCTACATGAGGTAGGGAAAGGTAAGAACCAAAAAAAACAAGTTTTTTGTCCACTAACCAACAAGAATTATAGATGACTGCAATTTTGAATATAAATGAAAAGAACAAATATTTGTGGCTTGTTTTATATTTTGTTTAAAGGTTTGAATTCCATATAGAATATCTAATAGCTTATGCCATCTTCACACAAGGTTAATTTTTTTGCATTATCCCACTTTTACAATCTGCATGTAAATCCAACACATTTATTTTGAAATGATGAAAAAAACTAGGTGGCCACACAATTACTAAATCTTCGAAGGAGTCCAGAATTTTTAACTTTCTTGTCTTTGCGAGTTAAGAACTCAAAAGTTTTTTGCAAATAAAATTTTATGTGCTGATTTCAAAAATATTAAGTTTTGATGACTAGAACTTGAGATAATTAAGGCCAAAGATCGCGACTTTGAAAGCCACTGGACGCTTGTCAGTTTTTTGAATAACATTGATACTCGAGTTTATTATAGATTTTAATTAGTATTACTAGCGGAACCCGCGATCATCACTGATCGCTAAAAAATGAACAAAGATATCAATTTAATGAACGATCAAATAAAAAATAACTTTTTTGGTTGGTTTGCAAAGGATCGTAATGTATTTCAGATTTTAAATAATTTAAATTGGAATCGGAATGAAATAAAATTGTGAATTGAATGTTTTGCTTACCACATAACACTAATACTTGTAACTAACAGACTAATTTCTTATAAATTTAAATTTTTGGACGTTTTTTATCGAGAAAGAGCATAATTATTTTACAAAACTTCTCTATAGACTATATTTAGTGTCTTGTTAGAATTCTCCCTATTTGGAACTTGAATAAATAACGCAGAACCACACGAAACGCGTGAAAGTGCAACATAAAGTTGACCATGCGAAAAAACTGGCTCCGGTAAATATAGTCCAACCTTTTCTAAAGTTTGTCCTTGTGATTTATTGATGGTAATAGCAAAAGCTAATTTAATTGGAAACTGCCTTCTCTTCATCTTAAATGGTAATTTAGAATCAGATGGGGTTAGATCAATCCTAGGCAAATAAACAATGCGCCCGCTATTTGTTCCAGTTATTACTTCTAGCTTCAATGTATTTTCGTACATTTGTCTAACGCACATTCTAACTCCATTTGTTAGTCCGGCTTTCAAATTAATATTTCTAAGTAGCATTACTATTGCTCCCTTTTTAAGGGTCAATTTATGTGGTGGAAGACCTGAGAAATTTTGCGAATCTAAAAATTCAGTTGGAAATTGCAATGCAGTTTCTAATTGGTCATCAATGATTGAATTTGTGCTAAAATAAGTCCTTGCCTCGCCATCGATAATATCAACGATTCTTTCGTTAATTACATCACAATGGACGTTTTTCGGACATAAAATAGCTGTTTTTGCAAACATTCTTGGGTTGTTAGTGAGCGCATCTCTATTTTGGCCGAAAATTTTTGAGACAATATCATCATCAGGATCAAGCATATAAGATTGCGGAAGCCGAATTATATTAGTTTGGATATCACTTGGATAAGTACCGTCTCCTATTCGCAGTAAAAGCCTCTTGAAATCTTCGCTGGCTGAATTAGCTCTCATATTAGTTGTCAATTTAAGAACTTTAAAATATTGCCACAATGGGGAGCGCTTGATACATTTGTTGACTGTTTCAATTCTACCTCCATGGCTAACAACTGGTAGAATTTGACGGAAATCTCCTCCAAATACAAAAATTTTACCACCGAAAGGTAAATTTATACGCATTATGTCTCTAAAGAGTTGATCAACCACTCGCAGAGCATGATTTGGAATCATTGAAGCTTCATCCCAAATGAACAAAGCTGTTTTCTTCAATAATTCAGCTTCCGGGCTCTGAATAGCAATTAACGAAACAGAGCACTCATGAAAATCCAAAGGAAGACCAAATCGAGAGTGAGCAGTTCGTCCATTCTTTAATAAAATCGCAGCCATTCCAGTCCAAGCTACAGGTATTACAATGCGATTTTCACCTATCAACCAATTAATCAGGCAATTATAGATAAAAGTTTTTCCAGTACCGCCAGGACCATCGATAAAAAATATATTATCACATGTATACGGATCATTGACTGCGTTTATGACTTGATCAAGTATCAATTTTTGTTCAGCATTGGCACGTAAATAATAAGATTGAAAAACTTGCTGGCAATCGCATATTTGCAGATTATCAATCTCAGGATACAATGAATCATTAATATTCACATCTTCCAGTCCATAGTCTGAAAGTTTCTTCATGTGCACGTTCAAAATTTCCTGTAAGTCTTCAAGTGTTTTTCTATAAGCTATTTCTGGACAGAAATCTCGCAGATAGTCCTCAGATAGGCTATTTTTAAATGTTTCAAAAAGCGGCAAAGCATTTGCTGGGCATGCAAAGATCAGAATATACGCAAAAGTGTCTCTCAATTGTGATGGAAATGCAACATGGGCAAGTTCTGTCATACAATCACTCCATTCATTATCATCTTCAATCAAACCTCTGGCTCTTGCAGCTTCTGTAAATGTGGAGTAGATCAATTCATTATGTTTCTTAAGGTCTTCAAAGCATTTGGCATTTGGAATTCGTAGCAGTAGCAGTCTTAAGGCAAATCTTTCCTGCTGTCTTGGTGAAACTATTTGCAGTCTTCCGATTGTTCTACTTTTGAGCAATCTAAGTGTCCATATATTATCAATTTTTTTGTAACAACAATGGATTGGCATTTCATGATACAAATAATAGATAGAAGCTGTTTTATTGTACTCAAACCAAGCTGTTAACTTGGTGTGTTTCAGAGTGGAAGCAGCAGCAACATCAAGTGCACTATTTTCGTTAAACTGTACGAAATTTTGATACGGAAGATGGACAGGTAGATTTTCAACAGGGTGAGAATTGTAATGCATAGGCAGTGAAAATAATCGATGAGCAGCTTCAGTCGGACCAACATATCTGCTATTAATATAGTGTGTTACTTCATCATAATCAAGTTCTTCACCATCTTGCCTTTCAACTACTTTAAGACTTGCTTGATCATAACCTTTATATAAATATTTATAAAGATATTTCAATGCTTTGACTGTGCAACAAATTTCAACATTTATGTGACAGCGAAAATATTTCAATAAGAACTTATTGTATGGAACAACGAAGCCATTATCAGCGGTAGCTCTTCCATCTCTTAAAGAAACTGAACTCCCATCATCTCGTCTCCGATAAAGCGGAAAACCATTATCATTTATGCTGGTTTCGTATTGAAAAGGTTTCGGAAATCCTTTAGAGCATAAACCGTTAATCATGCATGGACTCGATAAGTTTTGCTCACCACAGGGACCGTGAATCATGTGAGCTGACACCAAGGAATGTAATATTAAATCTTGTGTCTGTGCTGGAATCTCCGCTGATACTACTTTGTCAATAATATCAGGGCTTCTAGGCTTGTATTCATCCGAAACTTTCAATAAGATGTGCGCATGCGGTAAACCTCTTTTTTGAAACTCGATGACATAAATAAGACTGATGACTGTACCAAATATCTTGCGAGTTACTAACAATTTCTTCATTTCTTGTATTTTACCTTCAAAAACTCGCACAACGATATCTGATCTATCTTCAACTTTATCATATGTAGCTAAAGATTCACTAATTTCTACCCATTTTGGATTACATGTCATAGTTATGAAATAATCCGGTTTACCAAAGTGACGCACAACAGCCATTGCATCTTGATACTTCAGCATCATGTTTCTGGGACTGCCAGAAAAGGAACTTGGTAAAATTACTAATTTTCCAGCTCTTATTCCCTCAGTCTCAGATCTAGAGTTCAAAACATCGAGAAGGCCAGCATAAGTATCGGTTCGCAATTTATTTTGGTTATCTCTGATCCATTTTAATCGTGCAGCTTCAACTCTAGTGTAAAGTTCAACAGTATATTGCTGTGTTAGTTTGCCAGCGTGAATTACAGGATTGAACGAATTTCTTCTGTCGAATAATCTGTAGCAACTAAACTGTCTAACTGATATTGTATTCAGAATATTACTTGCCACTTGACTTGCATGAGGTAAACCACTTCTCCAGCCTTGCTCACC
This sequence comes from Tetranychus piercei, assembly GCA_036759885.1. Taxonomy (NCBI): domain Eukaryota; kingdom Metazoa; phylum Arthropoda; class Arachnida; order Trombidiformes; family Tetranychidae; genus Tetranychus; species Tetranychus piercei. The sequence goes on from CM071878.1 coordinate 18,409,041, forward strand.
GTTAGGATAGAGCATTGGATATGCCATTGGATCCAAATGAGGACTTGAATATGAGAGTGTATTGAATCTATCAGTTTGTTTTGGATACACTTTAACACTTATGTTCGTTGGTGGTGAACCATCTTCAGTTTCAAAGACAGCGGCGATTTCAGAGACCGATGGTATATTGTTTCTGTTTGTCCCATAAAAAGGATCATTAAAGAATTGCAAACCGTATTCAATTACTGGTCTTTGATCTCTTCTTGCTGATATTTGTTCTTGAATCTGGATTTCACGCATATATTTGTAACTTATGGCATATATATTATCGTGTAGTAAATAATTTGAGATTTCATCCATAAGAGATGGATCAAGGGGTAAATTTGCTTGATGTAATAATCGAATTCGATTTGCATCGTTTTGTTCTAGTAGATAGAGTTGACCACCAATAGCAGAAGAATCTAAAGGATTAACATAATGGTAAATATTTCCACTAATCTTGAAAAAATAGTTGCCAGGACCCGTTGGAATATCAATTCTCGCTCCAAAAGTAACAAATGAAAATGCACAATTGTATTGACGAATATATTTTCTGAAATGTTGAGATAATGGTCGTTGATTTATGAGAAGCTGCTTAAAGAATTCCGGATAATGTGTTGATGGAAGTTTAACTTTTCCCTTCTGGCAACAAATACTGAATTTATTATTACGCATTCTTTCATGTTCAAAAACTAAAGCCCCACAGTCTTCACATATCAAATAGGTTGCCTTTAAATTAGAAGTGAGATTATCGGAAATATTTTGTTTATGCGCAATTGCTAAACAAATACGTTCAATTGCACGTTCAACTGGTTCAGAGGGATTACTACGATTTGCGTTATATAGCCTCAATCTCACTCTAGAATAAGGTGTTCGTCTTGGTATACGTGTTCTTCTACTTGGTCTACCTCTTGTTGCTGAAGACTTAACAATAAACAAAGGTTTTGCATGAAATTTAATGAATATGATGAAATTAACTTGATAAATTAAATTTTTTTTTCGTGATATAATTATGTTTTTGGTGTCTATGCTTAGGTCTCATCAAGATAAATCTACTGTTAGTCAAATTTTAATTTTGTGACCAATGGTTGATAAGTTATCAATGGTAGAAATGTAAAATTTGGTAAAATTTCAAAGTCAAAGTAGGTTAAATTTTTTTTTCGTGATATAATTATGTTTTTGGTGTCTATGCTTAGGTCTCATCAAGATAAATCTACTGTTAGTCAAATTTTAATTTTGTGACCAATGGTTGATAAGTTATCAATGGTAGAAATGTAAAATTTGGTAAAATTTCAAAGTCAAAGTAGGTTAAATTTTTTTTCGTGATATCATTATGTTTTTGGTGTCTATGCTTAGGTCTCATCAAGATGAATCTACTGTTAGTCAAATTTTAATTTTGTGACCAATGGTTGATAAGTTATCAATGGTAGAAATGTAAAATTTGGTAAAATTTCAAAGTCAAAGTAGGTTAAATTTTTTTTTCGTGATATCATTATGTTTTTGGTGTCTATGCTTAGGTCTCATCAAGATGAATCTACGGTTAGTCAAATTTTAATTTTGTGACCAATGGTTGATAAGTTATCAATGGTAGAAATGTAAAATTTGGTAAAATTTCAAAGTCAAAGTAGGTTAAATTTTTTTTTCGTGATATCATTATGTTTTTGGTGTCTATGCTTAGGTCTCATCAAGATGAATCTACTGTTAGTCAAATTTTAATTTTGTGACCAATGGTTGATAAGTTATCAATGGTAGAAATGTAAAATTTGGTAAAATTTCAAAGTCAAAGTAGGTTAATTTTTTTTTTCGTGATATCATTATGTTGCTGGTGTCTATGCTTAGGTCTCATCAAGATGAATCTACGGTTAGTCAAATTTTAATTTTGTGACCAATGGTTGATAAGTTATCAATGGTAGAAATGTAAAATTTGGTAAAATTTCAAAGTCAAAGTAGGTTAAATTTTTTTTTCGTGATATCATTATGTTTTTGGTGTCTATGCTTAGGTCTCATCAAGATGAATCTACGGTTAGTCAAATTTTAATTTTGTGACCAATGGTTGATAAGTTATCAATGGTAGAAATGTAAAATTTGGTAAAATTTCAAAGTCAAAGTAGGTTAAATTTTTTTTTCGTGATATCATTATGTTTTTGGTGTCTATGCTTAGGTCTCATCAAGATGAATCTACTGTTAGTCAAATTTTAATTTTGTGACCAATGGTTGATAAGTTATCAATGGTAGAAATGTAAAATTTGGTAAAATTTCAAAGTCAAAGTAGGTTAATTTTTTTTTTCGTGATATCATTATGTTGCTGGTGTCTATGCTTAGGTCTCATCAAGATGAATCTACGGTTAGTCAAATTTTAATTTTGTGACCAATGGTTGATAAGTTATCAATGGTAGAAATGTAAAATTTGGTAAAATTTCAAAGTCAAAGTAGGTTAAATTTTTTTTCGTGATATCATTATGTTTTTGGTGTCTATGCTTAAGTCTCATCAAGATGAATCTACTGTTAGTCAAATTTCATTTTTGTGATCAATGGTTGATAAGTTATCAATGGTAGAAATGTAAAATTTGGTAAAATTTCAAAGTCAAAGTAGGTTAAATTTTTTTTCGTGATATAATTATGTTTTTGGTGTCTATGCTTAGGTCTCATCAAGATGAATCTACTGTTAGTCAAATTTTAATTTTGTGACCAATGGTTGATAAGTTATCAATGGTAGAAATGTAAAATTTGGTAAAATTTCAAAGTCAAAGTAGGTTAAATTTTTTTTTCGTGATATCATTATGTTTTTGGTGTCTATGCTTAGGTCTCATCAAGATGAATCTACTGTTAGTCAAATTTTTATTTTGTGACTAATGGTTGATAAGTTATAAATGGTGGAAATATTTTGGTGAAAATCAATGAAAACCCTGAAACAGTCAAAACTATTGTACTTCCTTTCAAGACATATATCCAATGTTTAAATGTTTATTTACCATAAGTAATAAATGTAGTTTCTAATGGTATATTGCGAGGCAAGATTGAATAATTAGTTATGGTTCTGCTAGTGTATCTTTCAGGTGGACAATAAACACTCAAAATCTAACAAAATTTTGCTTAAATCACGGATTTACCAAAGATAGACTATAAGAACTCGAATGCATATTATTTGTTAGTTACTCAGAGCTAAATGAAGGTGTTTTACGTTAAAATGGTTTACATTCAATGACAGACTCGAAAGTTACTAACAAAAAACCTTTTTTTACTAAAAATTTAGTTTAACTTATGAAGTTAACTGTTTATTAACTATTGATTCTTAGATCAACCTAAGTATATCAATGAACTAAACTTCATGGTGTTTATGCGTTTAAAATATAATGGTATATGTGAGATGAGAAGATGAGAAGATAAAGAGAGTAAAATGACGAATAGGCACAAATAACGTTGACTTTGAATTCAAATTTTCAAAACCATCGTTGAATAGTTAATAACCGATTTTCAACTTCTGTTAGAGGTAGTTTATCATACTGAATCTGTAGGTGTTGTTTATTTTGTTGTGTGATGTTTACCAACTAAGTTACATTTGACCAAAATATTTTTACTGAAAAACAATGAAAAACCTGAAATCAACCGAAAGCTATTGTAAGTTGGTTCATCAAATAAATTGAATGTTTTTATGTTTGGTTACCATAAGTGATAAATGTAGTTTCTAATGGTATATTGCGAGGCAAGATTGAATAATTAGTTATGTTTCTGCTAGTGTATCTTTCAGGTGGACAATAAACACTCAAAATCTAACAAAATTTTGCTTAAATCACGGATTTACCAAAGATAGACTATAAGAACTCGAATGCATATTATTTGTTAGTTACTCAGAGCTAAATGAAGGTGTTTTACGTTAAAATGGTTTACATTCAATGACAGACTCGAAAGTTACTAACAAAAAACCTTTTTTTACTAAAAATTTAGTTTAACTTATGAAGTTAACTGTTTATTAACTATTGATTCTTAGATCAACCTAAGTATATCAATGAACTAAACTTCATGGTGTTTATGCGTTTAAAATATAATGGTATATGTGAGATGAGAAGATGAGAAGATAAAGAGAGTAAAATGACGAATAGGCACAAATAACGTTGACTTTGAATTCAAATTTTCAAAACCATCGTTGAATAGTTAATAACCGATTTTCAACTTCTGTTAGAGGTAGTTTATCATACTGAATCTGTAGGTGTTGTTTATTTTGTTGTGTGATGTTTACCAACTAAGTTACATTTGACCAAAATATTTTTACTGAAAAACAATGAAAAACCTGAAATCAACCGAAAGCTATTGTAAGTTGGTTCATCAAATAAATTGAATGTTTTTATGTTTGGTTACCATAAGTGATAAATGTAGTTTCTAATGGTATATTGCGAGGCAAGATTGAATAATTAGTTATGTTTCTGCTAGTGTATCTTTCAGGTGGACAATAAACACTCAAAATCTAACAAAATTTTGCTTAAATCATGAATTTACCAAAGATAGACTATAAGAACTCGAATGCATATTATTTGTTAGTTACTCAGAGCCAAATGAAGGTGTTTTACGTTAAAATAGTTTACATTCAATGACAGACTCGAAAGTTACTAACAAAAAACCTTTTTTTACCAAAAATTTAGTTTAACTTATGAAGTTAACTGTTTATTAACTATTGATTCTTAGATCAATCTAAGTATATTGTTAAACGTATATCTGTTAAGTCCTTTCAGTGCAATAATAATTGTATAACATGAAATAACAGGCAAGGTTATAAAGAGTATAAAATTGTAAATTTACAGGCTTTCTGATTATAACTTCTGAAAAATAGACCGATTGACTTAAAGACAGGACCTGAATTGCTGCAAAGTTTATTGCTTGCAAAAATTAAGTACATAAATTACATTAAGTACTAAAATCTATTGTTTTTCGGCAACTGTCTGAATTAATAGCTGTATATAACAGTTAAATTTGTCGGTTTCGCCGTCTTTTTGGCTTCAAACTTGAACTACAGTTAGGTTTTTCTTTTTCAATTTTGACTTCTTTGGCCAATAATCGTTTTCGTACTCTTTTTTTTATAACCGAGTCTACGATATTAGTACGTACTTCGTCATCGTATTCTTTGCATTCATGCATGAAAAGCGCAATTTCATCAGCTGCTTGGTAAGAGCAGTACTTACAAATCTTAATAGAAATTAATAAATATTTGAACTCAAATGCGATGTTAACCCAAAAATATTTTGGAAAGAGATCAATGAAAAAAGACGATAATTTTGCATCGTGGCTCGAAGTTTTCATAGATTAACTTCGTGAAGCTTTGATGAGATATTCGAACCAACAGAACTATTGGATCCGACTCATTATTCTTAATTTGATATCTCAAAAATTGAACTTAATTATTTCCAAATATCACAGTAAATAAAGAGCCAAAAATTACCAGATATTTGAATCAATGTTCATTGATCAAAATTTTCAAAACTCAATAATCAAAGATGTTGTTCAACTTACCATGTTTGTTGACATTCTGTTCAATATGATTGCTTGACTGTAGCTAAAATTTTTTAAATATCGAGAAATTCAGTAAGATAAAGTATAATTATATACTCAATTCAATATTACCTTATATATGTATAGATGTCTGTATACCTTAATAATAGACTCGAAAGATAGTTTAACAGTAAATTTAATATTTTCCAAGAATATTCCAGAAATGGAAATGATAAATGAAATCAGTTATATTTGACTTAATCTCAGGAAAATACCAATAAAGAGAGGTTGCTTGAAGTTCACGTATTGAATTAGTATAACTATGAATGTAAATATAGAATCTTAGTCCAAACAAAACATCAATTAATGAGTTAAGCGATTTACTCAGAGCTCAACAATACACCGGTAACAATGACAAAATTAACATTCACAAACATTATAATGGATTCTTCAATTAAAACGTACAAATTGTTATCATTATAAGAACGTTGAATGTTCAGAAAACCCAATAAACTTGGTTAAAATCAATGAAAAACCTGAAATCAACCAAAAGCGAATGTAAGTTGGTTCATCAAATATATCGAATGTTTTAATATTCAGTTACAATGTGCAATGAATGTAGTTTCGAATGATATATAGCGAGTTAAGATTGAATAATTAGTTTAGGTTCTGTTAGTGTATCTTTTAGGTGGACAAAATACACTGAAAAATTAACAAAATTTTAGTTAAATAGCGTTTGGATCAAAGATCGTCAATCAGATCTCAAATCAATCTTATTTATTAGTTACTTAAAGTCAAATGAATGTGTTTAACGTTTAAATAGTTTATATTCAATGTCAGATGTAAAAGTTACCTACAAAAAACCTTTTTTGCCAAAAATTTAGTTTAATTTACTGTTCTTTAACAATTGATTCTTTGATCAATCCATATATATTCATTATAACTCAGAATTATTATGTTTGTTGAATGAGAATATTATTATATATGTGAGATTAGCAGAAGAGAAGATGAAGAGATTAAAATGTTTAATAGCTGTAAATAACATTGATTTTTGATCCAAAATACCAAATATGTTTACCCTTAACTGATAACCAATTCAACACTTCTGTTAGAGGTAATTGGACATGTTGAATCTGTAGGTGTTGTTTGTCTTGTTGTGAGAGGTTTGATTGTTAAGCCAGAAAGGTACAAATATACAAAATCTAAATATGTTTTTTAATGATTAATATTCATATTCCAATTAAGCACTTCTGTTAGAGGTAACAAAACATGATAAACATTGAATATATATTTGAACGATCCAACAAACCTTTGTCTATCAATCAACCTCTTTGATTAATTCATTAAAAAGTTTCTCTAAATCTTTTCCTATGCCGTAGATGAAAGAATATACATCAGCATTAATTCGGACAATTTCTCTGTTCATGATAATTGCTTGTTGATAGATATGAAATCATCTATCAACATATAGATAGATGATTGATGAAATACATATAATTCATTACTCTGTCAAAATGCCAAATGACAGTTCCATTATTAATTTCAAATAAATGAAATAAAGAAGTTATATTATCATTGACGGGTGGAGTAACTTCATAGATATAAATCATAGAACAGTTTTCATCCATACCTAAACTTTCCAACTCATATCTAAAAAATATAAAAATGAGATTAAAGACTCCGTAAAAGGAACGAAACATCGAAAGACCCTGCATATAATTAAAAATAGCATATTAAATATCATTAATATTACAAAGTGAGTTTAATTTCAGAATGAAAAGTCATGAAAGGATTGAGTCAACTCAATACTATTTAAATTGATTTAACTTACCATGTTTACTGGCATTCTTTAATAATAATTGAATTATTGAACTGAACTCAGAAAATACAATATATGTAAATACAATGAACTTGGAGCAAGAAACTGAAGGCTAATATTGTTTGTGTTAGACAAAATTAAATTAACAATTAAATGTTTTAACAATGAAACATTCACCTGGATGATAAAAAATATTTTCCCCCAAACATTATGTTAACTAAATAAGGATTCTGTATTTTTCCCCCACCCTGTTTGAACGTTAATTTCTCAGGTAAGGAGAACTCTAATTATGACCTGACTATTTTTAGGACATGCAGTTCAACCGAAGCTTTCAGCTGGTGTAAAAATTTCTCTTAGAACCCTTTGCGTTGAGTTATAATCTTTACACAAAGATTTTATGCTTTGGCTTTATATATTGTATGGATGCATAATTATCAAAAAAAATCCATGATGAAAGGTGACAAAACCACCGCTAAGCTTTAAGAAAGGTCAAAATCGTTTGAAACTTTTTTTATAACATTAAGACCAATAGACTAATAGAAAAGATGGACAACATTTAAATATTCATCAGGTAAGCAAAAATAACTTGGGTAATCCTTGAGTCTCAATCTCAATGTTAAATCTCATAGAGAAAAAATCAAAATGATAGAATTGCTTAACTATCCATTTGAATGACTGGGAAAAGTTCCGAAACATTATATATTAGCAATAAATACCATATTTATGCTAACTTCATATTTTTAATATGAAGTTAGCATAAAAAATGTTATTCAATATCGAAAACGAAAATGACTATAGATTATTATAGTGATTGTTGCTATGCAGTTTTACTCTTAGAATTGTTACTAAATATCTTTTCCATCATCGTAGTCTGAACCATAATGGTTCTATGTCATATCTTTTCAAATGTCCAAGTCTGGTCTGATTGTAATGTCGTTACACTCTAATCAAACCATTTACCATGTTTGTTACCATTGAAGAGAAACTGGTTTTGGGTGATTATTACCTTTCCCTACCTTAAGTAGGTAGGGAGAGGCCATGATTGGTTAAAATTTGGTAGGTCGTCCATTTTATGCGGGAGAAGATTTTCTCCCTACTCGGCATAAAATGACTGACATTTCTTTGTTTCGGGCGCAGTTTAGCCAACCGCAGAAGCTCTGACCGAGCACCATCAGAAAGTGTATTTACTTCAACCAGATCTCATTAAAGGAGGATGTCAAATGAGGTTGTCTATTTTCAGATAATTTTAAAAATTTTTCTTATGTATTTTTTAACGCTGATTTCAAAAATCTAAACCATTTTGCAATCGAAGTAACCGTTCGAGAGATATTTGCAAAAAAACAATGAAAATTGACAAAGCAAATATGATGATTAAGGGTATGAAAATATCGTCAAAATCAATGAAGATTCCTTATATAGTAAATCTGTAGTGCTGATTTCGGATATGACGTTGCAATAGAAGAAAAATGATTCAAAGCCAGTCAAACTTTTTAAAAGCTGTCTAATAATAATTGATCGATTGATTAATATGTCCCAAGTTGGTGTTCCCAATGAAACTATAGTGATATACATAATAAGCAATAATGATTTCATATATATATTGAAGTTGCAATTAAATCATACAACCGTCGCGCGATTCACAATATATTTTCGCTGATTTTTATAAACCTCGCACGGTTGATTATTGCTGTTTTAAGCACAGTTTGTTAGTCATGTTTAAATCGCCGCAAAGGCGAAATATAAAAGTGCTTCTTTCTACTAGTAATTCTAAAGAGTGTAAAGGAAGGAGTAACGAAGAAGAAATTAACTATGGGTCAGTTATATCGAGATTTTGCAAAAATTTTATGGATATAGTAATGGTTTCGTAACTGTTAGAGGGGTTTCACTCCTCGACAAGTACTTGTGCATCAGAGATGCCAAGCAATCCATTATATGTGGACCACTGGTGGATAAAGAATTGACTAACCTCGTTTGTAGTGCTAGTGTTGCTGCAGAAGCTGCTAGACAACAATTGAAGTTAGTCAACACGGTCCTACTAGTGACCTCCTCTTATAATGGTTTGCTTAACAAGCATTGTGATGGACATGTACGTTTGACCATCATTAAGGCTGGAGAAATGTGGAGTTTTGATCCATTTGAAAGCCATAATTCTCTTGGATCAGTAACAAAATTAATAGCCAGGAGACTTGCAATTGATGTGATTAATGTTATAAATGGGAACCAAAAGATAGGAGAATACATTTGTACACAAAAATGTTTAACAAAAGCACATAGGATTTTAAGTAAAGGATTCAATGTTAAGCAACCCTTTGCAAAATATATTGTTTCAAAGAAAAAATGGATCAAGTGATCAAAAATGCTTATGATTGAATTTTTCATCTAAAATCCTATGTGCTTTAGAGAACATATGTGTTCTTCGTTCTTGATTAAATTTATAACATTCATTACAACTATTGAAGCTTCCTAGCAATAATTTGGGAAATGATCTAAGAGATATATCTTGGATCGTATACTTACATTGTCTTGTCTTAACAATATTCAATCGTACAAAACCATTGCTATATCTATAAAACTTTTCAAATTCTCGTTATAATTTTCACATAATTAAATTTATTCCTCGTTACTTCTTTTTTTCACAATTTTCTGCCATACGAGCGAAGCAGCCGAGTTTACTCAAATTTCAGTACCTCGTATGGCAGAACATATAATTGTCAAAGGTTGTGAATATTTCAATCAACAATTGAAATAAATTCATTCCACTTTGATAGATTTGAATTGGTCACGTGATCAAGAGAAGCAGAAGTAGAGACATCTGGTGGATTTTTAGAGAAGAGTCTTTTGCAGGATATAGCATCAATGCTATATCCTGCAAATGCAAATGCGTTACCGTTCAAGTAACCCCTGAACAATGCAAATGAGTTACTGTTCAAGTCATACACTTACAAATGTAAATGTGTTACCGGTCAAGTAACACCTGCACAATGTAAATGAGTTACTGTTCAAGTCATAGTTATATTTAAGCATTATTCTAGTTGTAACCGTCAGTTGTAACTAGTTATTGCTTTGCTCCTCTTTATTATCATTGTTATCATTGTTATCATTGTTATCATTGTTCTAGTTGTAACCGTCAGTTGTAACCAGTTATTGCTTTGCTCCTCTTTATTATCATTGTTATCATTGTTATCATTGTTATCATTGTTATCATTGTTATCATTGTTATCATTGTTATCATTGTTATCATTGTTATCATTGTTATCATTGTTATCATTATTATTATCATCATCATTATCCAAATCATTCTCATTTTCATAATCATACTCTTCATTGGTTCATTGTGTTTGTGAGTTTGTGTTGCAGGGTTCTTTTGAATAAAAAAGTAAGTTATCGAAGGTACATTGGTTACGGTTCAACAAACAAGCAAGTTTAATCAATTTTGTTTTGAAATTACACTTATGTTTACAGAATATTTGAAAACAATTATTATACAATGTCTGAAAAAGAATTTATTGTGTTGGCTGCTGTCGCAACCTTCAAACTCACCGCAAAAACTTTCTTGGTCGCTTGTTCAAACTGATTCAATGTTCAAACTGATTTCAAATATGAAATGAACATTGCCTTTTATGTACCCAATCAAAGTTTCATCTAGCGCTGCGACCTGGATCATAGATAACTATTGGACGGAACTCGAAAAAAATAGTATGTTCAATATATGACTTTGTTTGCGCCCTTCAATGGTCAAACTGATTTCAAATATGGAATAAGGATTGCTTTGCATGTACCGAATCAAAATTCCATCTAGCGCCGCGACCTGGATCATGAACAACTAATGGAGAAACTCAATAAATCCCATTTTTCGCATAATTAAAACTTTTTGCGTAATTTTATCGGCTAGATTATTCAAAATATGAAATCATCAGTGTTTATTATGTATCCATACACACTGTCAGTTAGAAGCGGGGCCTGGAATATGGACAGATTTAGGCCAAATCAATTTTTTCGCTATTGCACTGGATTGTTCTCAACATTTTTCTGTTTTATCGCCAAATATGGAATCAGCATAACTGCAATAGCATGAATAAAGTTTTTCATCTTGAAATATGAGCTCTTTTTAAATAAAATCGCATGTTTCACTACCTTCGATTTTCATTGTTTTTTTCGCAAATATCTCTCGAACGGTTACTCCGATCGAAAAATGGCTTGCACTATTGGAATACGCATGGAAAAATACATTAGAAAAAATCATAAACAAAACGATCTGAGATAGGCAATCAACCCTATTCAATTTGACATCCTCCTTTTTGTCTGACTTGAAAATAATCAATTTACAATTAATCCCTTGACATGTAATGTATAACATTAGAAATGTATGAACTAATCTAATCATTACATCTATATTAATCTATCTGTCATCCAAAATTTACTCTTGACATTTCTTCTCAAGAAATATATTTGAGCGAGGTCTCGAGATACTTTTAGAATCAAAATCTGAGATACTAAAGTAAAGTGTGTTTAAATTCCCGTCATTGAATGGCCAAACATCGGAAAAACTTGAAATTTTTCTTGACAGTCCCTATTTTGTCTAGGTTTTGAGGAATCAGTTTATTTTTTGTCACAATAGTTAATTAGCTAGCGTGAATACTTATTGTGACGGTTGCACAAGTTGAAAAGATAAAAAGTTGCAACATCTTGTTTCCTCATCTTCTCCAAACTTCTTTGATCTCTCCCCCCACCCAATAAATAAAAACAACAAATTAAATAAGAAATTGATAAGGAGAGTGAGCCATGGGATGACTCACTCTCATCAACCAAATTGTATATAAACAAAGCTTTTTGAGTAAAATAAACATGTTAATTTGGAACATCATCTCTCTCTCTACATTCAGCCTGGAGTTTCAAGCTTTACTCTTGTGAGAAAGCCTCCAGTGCCCATCTCAACTCTAACCTTCTTCACACTTATATTGGATAAAAAGCTGATAGTCCTCTCCTAACATCATTAGGCTAAAACATTATCTAGTGCTCGCATACATTGTTTTCACTGGTTATTAGTTCATAAGTGATTTATTCATTAAATTTTTTCGACTGTTACATGATTTAGCAACAAAAAAGATATGAAAATGTCTAAACCAACATTTTTATATGTGGACAAGAATTTGCTTGACTGGGTATCATTACTGTCAATTTCCTCCCTCAGCATTCATAGATTGGTTAACACTGATGAAATACAGTCGAATTCCGTATATTTTGATTTTTTGAGTGGTGAAACCTATGCTAACTACAGGGGTACAATTAATTTTACAGTTTAAACAATTAGTCCACTGCAATGATTTCCTTCTAAAGAGATAAGGTTAGAAAGGCTAAAGGGGAATCACTTGACTGGACTAATTGTTTAAACTGTAAAATTGTTCCCCCCTGTAGTTCGCATTGGTTTCACCACTCAAAAAAATCAAAATATGCAGAATTCGACTGTAACACACAACACGTTCCACAAGTTTTGATAAAGAAGACAATTTAAAAGTTCGACCTTTACTATTGATTTTTCAGTATTCAAGTGGATTCAAGGTGGACAATAACATGGCCAAGTTATCTTATTATGCTGTCGTTTTAGCTTGTAGAGACCAGATATTTACAATGAAAGACCATCTTCGAAAACAGAGACTTAACACTGACAGGTGTGAACTTTAATGCTTTATTGTTTTTGACAATTTTAGACAAAGTAATAAAAACCAGTTTAATAGATGAAATGATCGAACCACTTGTTCAGTTGCCTTGTAAGCATAAGCTTAAATTGAATAAATCGAGCGCAATATTCACAAATCGTATTCCAAGCCAGTAAAGAAACTTATTAAAAAATAATACATGAACATAGAAGGAAACAGGATCAAAACAACTAGTGAACAAGCTTCTGAATGTATTACCCTGAGGATTCCCAGAACTGCTGATTGAATTGTCTGGCCATTAACTTTGTAAGAAATTAATTGATTGCGAAAATAATTCTGTTTATTTTTTAAACTGGTTTTTGCTTCTCTAAAATTGTCTCTTCATTGTGAAAGACAGAAAGTCAGTCAAAATGTCACACAAATAGTCTTATGCACGAATATAAAAGAGTGGTGATTCAATTTTGTTTGCTTAATCACAGTGTTTTTCACATCGAATGAGCAACTTTTACTTTAAATTTTGATTGCAATTTAATATTAAAGACGAATTGATGAGTGGAAATCGGTGATTAGTTTTACAGTAAAATCCATGTCTTAATTTGAAACTCTAATAGAACTTTCTTGCTGATTTGCGCTATTGGTTGAGTTTCATCTAACCAGTCCTTTAGTATTATAAATATAATATAATGTTGAATAATTGTGAACAATGAATAATGTTTATATTAAATAAAACCGACTATGTTTATTTTGCATAACCAAATTTGCTTAATTATTTCGTTTATTATTCATTTATATGAATATCTGAACCAATTAAACATTGAGTTCTTCATAGTTCAAAGACAAATATTATATATTTGTTTGAAAATTGAATTATGATTTGATATTGTCGCATAATTGGAGGTTCAATAGACCACAGGAAGACTTGAACAATTGTCGGTTATCCTTAAGATCATTGATGACAGTTTTCCAGTCAACATCATTAGAGGTTGATTCAGCTTTGGTTGAGTCAAGGAAACTAACTAAACCATCGACATCACCTTCATGTTGGTACTTCAAGATGTCAGTCTTGTGAGCCAAAAGGAAAGAGACTAAAGTATCTCGGTTAACTGATGTCAATTGGGTTCCAGCTCCAGTGTTTCGAACAGCCCAAGCAACAAGTGATGGAAGTCCATGTTCCTTCTCTTCAGTTTGTCCAGTTACCTTCTTCTCGAGGATCTTGGCAAAAACAAGAACCCAGTTAACTCCTTGAGTTCCTGATTCTTCAGCATGTTCCTGCAAGAATTTAGTTGCACCAATGATGTTTAATTTGCTGTGGAACTTAAGGAACTCTTCTCGATATTTATTAGTGAATTGGTAAAACTTGGCTGCATCGATCTTAGCTACTTGACTGTCTTCTTTAGGGTCGGTAGCAGCCCAGAGTAACAATGGAATTGCTTCAGTGACAGCACCAGAGTTGGCGATCTCTTCAGCTAGAAATGGGAATAAAAGATGAATAAAGATTGGATTATTAAACATTAACCAGTATCACCAGTTTTCTGGTTAATTTAGACTATTTAAAGCTTACCTGAGACGAAAGCTGGGACAATTAGGAGTGAAGCTAAAACAAGTAAACGCATCATTTTGTTGATTAAGTTGGTTAATTGACTTACTTACAATTCAATTATGATCTTAACCATTTTCCTGAGCGCTTTATATATGATTTTTCGTCTTCAAATCTAACTCTTTTCGCCTTTGATTGACACTTTCATCCTCCTTTTCATTGTAATTATTTTATTTTGTGAATCAATCATATTTGGATCACGTTAGCTCCTAATTATATCAACACCTTTTGATCATTGTTTTAGTCCACTAAGGTTAATATGCACTCGGATTTTTGACAGTTTATTGGTTTAATCAAACATTTTAAAAATTAATTATTCATTCTTCATCTTCAATTCTCGTTGCTCTTCAATGAAAAACTTGCCGTTGAGGTTATATCATACTTGATTACCTTTCATCTTTAAAAATGAACCAGACAAAGTGGCTAATGTATGGTCAATAAAGCAACTATGTAGACTCATAAGTTTCCAAGAGTTTGATTGACATTCCAACTCGACTTGCTGAATATCACATGATAGTTCTTTATTAGCTTCTCAATGCTTCGACACCTTGCCATCATTGTCTAAGTTCACTTAGGTTAATATGTCCTTTGATTTGCTTTTATTGTTTCAAGCAAACATCACACAAATTATTTGCTTAATAATATTTACTCTTATTTACAAATTTAAATTCCGACAAATCTTCATCATCGAGTCTAAATCTCGGTCAGTTTCATACTTAAAATAGAGCTAAGTTATATATGCCAGTTTTGCCAATAGTCCGCACACAAACTATCAGTGCCCAAGCTTTGTACTGGCAAATTTAATGAAGGAAAAGATTTTGCTAGAAAATATCCGCTGCTGAAACTCAGTAGGACAGAAAATAGGACAGACTTAATACGGTCAGTTTTAAACTAAAAATCGAGTGAAATGTCGGTTATTAAGCTAATAAAGAACTATCATGTGATATTCAGCAAGTCGAGTTGGAATGTCAATCAAACTCTTGGAAACTTATGAGTCTACATAGTTGCTTTATTGACCATACATTAGCCACTTTGTCTGGTTCATTTTTAAAGATGAAAGGTAATCAAGTATGATATAACCTCAACGGCAAGTTTTTCATTGAAGAGCAACGAGAATTGAAGATGAAGAATGAATAATTAATTTTTAAAATGTTTGATTAAACCAATAAACTGTCAAAAATCCGAGTGCATATTAACCTTAGTGGACTAAAACAATGATCAAAAGGTGTTGATATAATTAGGAGCTAACGTGATCCAAATATGATTGATTCACAAAATAAAATAATTACAATGAAAAGGAGGATGAAAGTGTCAATCAAAGGCGAAAAGAGTTAGATTTGAAGACGAAAAATCATATATAAAGCGCTCAGGAAAATGGTTAAGATCATAATTGAATTGTAAGTAAGTCAATTAACCAACTTAATCAACAAAATGATGCGTTTACTTGTTTTAGCTTCACTCCTAATTGTCCCAGCTTTCGTCTCAGGTAAGCTTTAAATAGTCTAAATTAACCAGAAAACTGGTGATACTGGTTAATGTTTAATAATCCAATCTTTATTCATCTTTTATTCCCATTTCTAGCTGAAGAGATCGCCAACTCTGGTGCTGTCACTGAAGCAATTCCATTGTTACTCTGGGCTGCTACCGACCCTAAAGAAGACAGTCAAGTAGCTAAGATCGATGCAGCCAAGTTTTACCAATTCACTAATAAATATCGAGAAGAGTTCCTTAAGTTCCACAGCAAATTAAACATCATTGGTGCAACTAAATTCTTGCAGGAACATGCTGAAGAATCAGGAACTCAAGGAGTTAACTGGGTTCTTGTTTTTGCCAAGATCCTCGAGAAGAAGGTAACTGGACAAACTGAAGAGAAGGAACATGGACTTCCATCACTTGTTGCTTGGGCTGTTCGAAACACTGGAGCTGGAACCCAATTGACATCAGTTAACCGAGATACTTTAGTCTCTTTCCTTTTGGCTCACAAGACTGACATCTTGAAGTACCAACATGAAGGTGATGTCGATGGTTTAGTTAGTTTCCTTGACTCAACCAAAGCTGAATCAACCTCTAATGATGTTGACTGGAAAACTGTCATCAATGATCTTAAGGATAACCGACAATTGTTCAAGTCTTCCTGTGGTCTATTGAACCTCCAATTATGCGACAATATCAAATCATAATTCAATTTTCAAACAAATATATAATATTTGTCTTTGAACTATGAAGAACTCAATGTTTAATTGGTTCAGATATTCATATAAATGAATAATAAACGAAATAATTAAGCAAATTTGGTTATGCAAAATAAACATAGTCGGTTTTATTTAATATAAACATTATTCATTGTTCACAATTATTCAACATTATATTATATTTATAATACTAAAGGACTGGTTAGATGAAACTCAACCAATAGCGCAAATCAGCAAGAAAGTTCTATTAGAGTTTCAAATTAAGACATGGATTTTACTGTAAAACTAATCACCGATTTCCACTCATCAATTCGTCTTTAATATTAAATTGCAATCAAAATTTAAAGTAAAAGTTGCTCATTCGATGTGAAAATTGAGTTATATCGGTGTTTTTGTCGTTGTAAGCATATCTGAGATATCTCATATAACATTTTACATAATATATTATATTTTATGAAAAATGGGTGAAGTTTCTAGACGTCGTTAACCGTTGGCTAATTAACGATGCTACTCGACACATTCTAAGCAGAGAAGAAGTTACAATTAGTACATCATTACGCTCGATTTCCATTCGCCCGACAAGACAGTCAGTCCGATTATCCAAGCGATAAAGTCAAAAGTTATCGAAACTAACAGTCTAACCTTATTCAACCGCATAATCTAGAACTATTTATACCCTTTTGACTTCGCCATTCGTTTTAATTCTCGCAGTTAATAAACAGTGTTTTCTCCAAAGAGTTAACTGTGTTCAAACAGACATGTTCAGAATTCAACACTTCCATGCATTTGTCAAATTTTATCTGTATTTATGCTTCATTTTACATATCGAACCAATCAATCAAAAAGACGATAATCAATTTTAACATGGATTTGTATTAATTTTTGTTTCTTCAAACAATAAAGAAATCCAATTCACTTACGAAACTTGAATGATGTAAAAACATTGACACAAAATTAATTGGATAAAATAGTGTAAGATTATTTAATTGTTCAATGAAGTCAATAGTGAAAATTAACTTACAGATTCAATTTACTCAATCTTTTAGATCAATTGTTGATTTTAACATTCAGTTTTAAGTACAATTATTTGACCAAATAATTTAATTTCAATGATCATTTATGCTTTAATTTATTTATATTCATTTTCATTTTATGTAAAACACCATTGAAAATGGAGTTGCAATTTGTAGTCAACAATATCAAGTAAAATTTTCAGCTTATAGTTAAGTTGATTATCAAGATATAGTCATTATCGTTTTTAATTCAGCTGATTGTGAGACATTTTTAAACATTATCATAGTAAATAGTGACTTAATCATGAAAAAACGACTGAAAAATTTATACAATTTTAGCTGCAAAGTTGTTGGTTACGAATTGAACCCCGCTTCCCAATGATGTTGAATAGTCACAGGAATAATTAGATTTATTTTTGACAATATGCTGCTTTTAAAATGTTTTTAAATAATTTACAATTAGTTAATCATGGATACCTTTTCGTGAGACTCAAATTCAAATGCTTAATTCAAATTCTCCCGTGAAAATGAAAGAATCCTGAGATATTCTTTCAGTAGAATTGGAATAAACATTGACAAAAAAAGAATCTGATGATTGAAATGCGAAACCAATCAACTTTGTAAAGTTGCCATTATCACAATCATCATCATAATCACCTTAATCTTCATTGATGTTGGTAATCAATACTCAATCAATCGGTTAAATAAAAATATGAAAAATAATAATAATAATTATAATAATTTCAGCACGTAATTGAGATGATTATGATGATTTTATAATGGATTACAAATGTTTGAAATTGAAGGGAAAATGTTATTCAAACAATTTAATGGCAACTGAACAATTAAATTTCAAATTGTTCGCTCTTTTGTCTTGTCCGTTTCATTGTGGCTCCATCTACTGAATTATACAACATACACATTTGCGTTTCTTGTCGATTGTAACAATGTCTGCTTTTGGTGGCTCATCAGGTGATACAATTGTCCTTTCAACTTTAATTATGGCCAGACTATTGCCATTACCAATTTTAGATGAACCTTTTAGTTCGCTTCCAAGTCCATTTCTTTCAGTATGACCATTGGAATCGACTGTCGTTTGGTTATTTAGAGTATTCTTCTTTGTTACTTGGGACTCGTGACTATCTCCTTTCCCTGATGTTAACCCTGTTCCCATTAAATTGCCTTTTGGTGGTTGCTGTTGTGCCTGGTTTTGATTAGATGACAATGAGGATGGTGATGAGGTTCCATTGGGAATCTTTTCACTAGGTAATTCTTTGGTTGGTGTAGTTGGTGTAATTGGTTTGCCTTCTTTAATCAAATTGACAATAGTTTCCGCTTCACGAGATAATTCACCTCCAGGCCTGAAAGGATTTTCAATATCAACACTGTAATTGACAAAGAGAGAGGAGATTCATGTTAATGGAAAGTATTTACAAATGGTGACAATTGTGACATTTGTCTTTTACATGGGAAAAAGGAATGACTAAACCCAATGGTTGGTTGTGCTGCGTATCAATCATTTCAACTTGCTTCATTTTTTGGCAAAATTTAGGTGATGCTGATTGAACAACATTAAGACGAGTTATCCTGTCACTAGTTGAACTTATGAAATTGAGCAATTATGTTATTTATTCATGTTTGACAGGTGAAAAATATTAAGGAAGACCATTATTTAATCAAACGAGAAAAACAATAATGTTAATTTGATTTTCGTTTAGTGATCTGGAAAATCAATTGGATTCATTTAATTACCAGTCTATCTTTATGGATACAACCGTGATTGTTAATTGTCATTTTTTCATTATGTAAATGGAAATGAAAATGTGAGGATTGAAAAAACGAAACCTATTCAACAACAAGTTAATCACGAAATTTAACATGAAGTTTACACAATTAACCAAGTAAATTTATCATAGACATTATAAGTTGCAACAATTCCATATAGCAAGATGCAATTTGAAACGGAAAGATTAGCTGAAAAATTTGCAACAATTACCAAGCTCAAACCCATCAAGGCTTAGATTGTGATTTACCTTTTCATCATTCCTAAGCAATTTATGTTTACAAAGAATGATTTGTAAACATGAAATGTAAACACGATAATGTAATGTTGATCAGAGGAGCAAATTTTTATTGATCAACTTTACCTTCAATTTTACTCAAAGATACAAATGTCAAGGTAAAAACACTTTTACAATCAACTGATAATATCGATGAATTGCTTACCAAGCTTTTCTCATGTTGATTAATTGCTCTTTTTGTCTATCAATCACTTAATCAGGCAAAATTGTTCAACTAAAAGTCTAGTAAAAAATATCAGCAAATAAATTGTTATCGTAATACAAAGTTACCTAATAACTGAATCCTTTGTATTACGCTTTTCACGAAACCAAATCAGTAAATTGTTTACATTCTGTGTTGAACCATTAATTAAATAATGCACAAATCAATAACATTATCGCATAAAATTTCCGGTAAAACTTAATAAGCCATGCTAACTAGGACTGGTGATTAAACTCTATTGTATTATAAATCAATCTGATGAATATTGATAAAGATAAGGGGAAGAATCCAATGGTAATTTATTGATTAACCAGGAAATTGTACATTACAAAGTAAAGAAATGTATTCAATGGAATGAAAACAAATGAAAGTTTATTCAATTGTCGATGAAATTTTGTTGAATTGACCTAAAAATTTAATGTTAAACCAAAAACTCTGGTTAAACTCATAGTTTATTAATAAACCAAGGGCAAGTTTAACCAACAAAACTCTCATTTTTCTGGTTTACTTAATCAAAACTCAATATTTCGATTAGCTGATTAGCGTTTTAAAGGAATTGAGATTAATTGATGTTGTTATTGAATGGTGTTGATGATGGCGATTAAACTTGATGATTGATACAGAAAATTTTTCACTCCAACAATGATAAATAAACTATTTAACTCATTAAAAGGTTTATACAAGAAAAAGCATCAACAATTAAAGAGTGATTTGGTTGTGATATTAGTTGATGAAAGGTTTTCAAGGATTATTGTTCAAGGATTAACCGAGAAACTAAAAGATTGTCTATTTTTGGTGTTTAACCATTGAAATGTTATGATATTGCATGATATTAAATTAAATCATCATCTAATATTGAATAGGAAGGAAGGAAATGAACTGATAAAATTTCAATGACAAAAACATTTATGCAAATTGAGCTCATCTTTAGTTGAACATTTTGGTTCATTAATAATGTTTCCATGGTTTTATGACAAACATCATGTAATAATCAATAAGGTTACAATAATAATAGCAATATGAATAATTTTAAGTGTTACAGTAACCTGAAAATGTCCATTATAATGCTGACCAGAAAGGAAAGACAAAAAAAGGTGATTTACATAAGTAACAATGAAGTACCAGGATTTACAATATCATCAATTGTCAGTCAAAATTTGATCAACTAATTGTGAAAAGAGATTTATCATAAATTGAATCGATAATAAGATGAGATTTGAAAAGATTGAAAGACGATCAAGAATTAGATCAATCATTTGAATGGAAAAAGAAAATATATAAATATTTTGCTTTTCAATGTTTTATTATTAGAAGAATCAAATTGTTGTCATTTTAACCTTTATGTTTACACGCAAATAACAGTGAATGGTTAGTTGTCAGTTAACAATTAGATTAATTGGAATCATCATTTTTTCCAGTGACAATTAAGTATAATTTTACATCTAAATTACATGTTATTGCAGTATTTGATTCTTCGAGTCTCTTTTCATTTCGTTGAAGAAGATTGTAGTTTCAATTTAAAATTGTCAACTTTTCTGTTCATGGAAACTATTGAAAGCAACTTATGTTAATTTAGATCAACTATTAACAGAAATTGATGCAAATACTAACAGTAATTAGGAGAGGAAAAAAAATATAACAATTAACTGTAATTATTTCGCTTCACAGAGGTTGCTTAAAATGTAAATAACAAATTGATCAAACAATATTTTGTTTTATGAAAAACATGAAAAGAGTAAGAATGAAAAAATGAAAACAACATTTCAATAGTCGTTACCTTATTGATATATTTTTAATGTTAGTTAATTTAATGGTTATTGAATAGCAATAAAACTGTTGTTTTGTATCAATGGGAACAATCAGTGAGGAAGAAAAAGTTGAGAAGAAAAATGATTTTTTTTTCTTTTGAATTTATAACTGATTAATTTGTATGAATTAATATGGATGAGACACACCTGAATAAGTATAATATCATTAAAGTTATTGTTACATCTTAATCAGTGGTTTTAATTTCACAGTTTGAAAGAGGATTAAAGACACATTTTAATGTTGATGAGGAATGATGAGCAGAGAAAAGGGTTTAAATGGTTTGAATTACAATTAATGATTATAATTACCTTTCTTTTCTTTCCATTATTTTGACTAAATCCAATGTTAATGGATCCTGATTAGGATGATGATGGTGATTATTATCAAGAGGATGATTTTGATGATGGTTTGTTGATGAGTTTTGTGAGTGAGAAAATGACTGATGTGATTGTTGAGAGTTGTGATGATTGTTTTGATGGGATGAGGGATAATTTGATTGAGGACTGATAATCCGGGAAATTGTTGAACAAGAATTCAATGATAATAGTAAAGGTTCAGGAGTCTCAGGGCTAACAATAGACCCAGGTCGACCTGATTCATAGAGGGAAACCCGAACACGGGAAGGTCGATCAATTAACAATGAACCACTTATCGTTGAATCGGAAGCAACTCGACTTCCCAATCGACGATTGATTGGATAATGAAAATGGATTGGTTGATTGTAATGGTTTAAATGGTTTCCATTAAGGTACCTAAAGATGAAACAAGGAAAACGTTTGATATTAACATTGTTGGATAATTAATTAGACATGAAAAGTGCAGCAATTAGAAGCAGCAACAGCAGAAGCAGCAGAAACAGTAAAAGCAAAAACATTGGTAAAGCTTGGTAAAGGTGCAAATTTGGGTTCACTTTTTGTCTTCTGTTGGGTTTCCAATTGATATTCAATTGATGTTTCTCTCTTGGCTTTTAAAGTCAACAGCAAACCAAACAATTGAATAATCAATAGACACTGAAATGAGTTTCAAAGTAGACTAACATCAACATTTTCAGGGTAAATCATAGAGTATGCTTTAACCTTCTGATGGGAAAAAAATTTAACACAATTTTCATTGAAATGTTTCCAAGTAACTTTTTCTCGTCGTTTTGCTTTGATTATTGATCAATTCTATTCATTACTGATTAATCAGCTTCTTTGAATGTTGCTATTTTAATTGTCTCACATCAAAGGGTAACATTGTATGAAAGTTGAAAATTGGGTTAAAAATAGTTGAAAGTGAATTTTTGGGTGAAAAATGTTTCCTCTTTTCTTTTGCGCTCTTTGATTCTCATTTTTGCCAGATTAATATAACTGATTAAAATAATCTAACCAAACTTTCAATTCTAATTTGAATAGTTTCCATTCAAATTTGTTGAGCCAATCTTGGTGGGCGAGTTGGTAATCAGTGTTTCATTTATTAAAGGTGATTCTTTGAGTCTGATTCGCAATCCAAGCACAAACCTTAATAACAATAATAATAAATATACAATCATGTGAATAGCACAATATTATAGCTAAATAACAATAAAAGGTACAACCCAATACAATAAGCTTACAATCACGTAATTTAAAGTTAATCAGTTTCAAACAATTTTCAGCTTCATCTTCAGTCAATTCATCTTCCTTGCTTCTTCTTCTCCTCATCACATTTGGATGTATCATTTTGTTATACAATTGTGTATATCCTTGTATTTCAAGTGCACAGAATAGAGAAAAGAATGAAAAAATTTCAAGAAAAAAAGGCAAACCTAAAGATTGTGAATCAATAGATATAAAGAGGTAAACAGACGCAAAAATGGTCAAATTAAATGATCTTCAATTGAATCAAAAATAGATAATCAAAAGGTGGATAAAAGAAAATTCCGGTTTATCTGATCTTTTCTTCATGTCGGCGACAAAATTTTGACACAAATGAGTAAACATTGAATATAATGTAACGCTTCTTCCGATCAAAAGATCATTTGATTAAAAGGGTTTTCAAGGATTTACCATCTTTGCTGATCTTGGATATTAATGACAATTAAAAATGAAATGATTGATCATTTTATCTCATCATATGGATTGACATGGAGACTAAATTCACACTGAAAATGAGCAAATCATGTAAACAAACGTGAATCAGTCATGATAATGGCTATGAATATTGTTTAGCTTCCTTTTCATTAAATTTTTCGTCTTTAAAGATCAACAATCAACTAACGGGAAAAGAAAATTGAAAACAATTTATTAACCATTAAAAATGTATTTCCATTGGAGTTACATTTTTTCATTATTTTCCAAGGTTAATAAATTGAGTTAATCAATTGAATTGGAACAATTAGATGGAATGTAATTTCATCATAATCATCTAATTGATTGACATGAAAGACTATGAAACTTATCGTTGCAATCATTTTCAAGTAAACCTCATTTAGCGTTGCTTTTTGTTTTACCGTCTCCTTATCAAGACTGCAATCCATTTTCAAGATCAACAGTTTCAAGGTTCACCACAAATATTTCATATTGAGATGAATTCAATGGATTAAATGATCAATCCAAAGTGACCCAAAATTGGGTGAATTTGGGTTAAACTAGACAGTGTCTTCTCATTGTAAACGCATCCTGTTGGTAACAAGAGCGCGAAAAGATTCGCCATCTTCTCGAAGCTTCAATCACTTGGTAAATGTCTCTGGTTTTAACCGGGAAAATGTAAACTCTCAATGTTTTAAACCTCAATTTGAATTGGTTTTGGTTAATTTCATTAGAAATTATTCTAATGATCCTTTAATTGAAATCATTGTCGTGCTAATTTTGTTTGATAAACAAAAAAAGTGGAAAACAATTGACTTACATCATTTTGAAAGGTTAATGATGAGTATGATGGTGATGATAATTAGTTGAAAGGTAAAACAATCACAATGTATTAAATTAATTAAAAGGTCTTTTTTGTTAGTTAATTAACTTGGGATAGGTAACTGAGACATAAAGTTGACAAGATGGTTGATATTGTTGGCGATGATCGCGATGTGCTGTTGAGGAAGAAAGTATTATTATTATGATGTTGATGATGATGAAACTGATTAGACTGATGAGAGTTGCGATGAAAATATGATATTCAAATTGATGGCAAGGTTTCAGTTTTGATCATAATTTGGGTTAAACATTTTTAATGTGTAATAGGGAATCAACTGACTTTGGTTGAAAGCAAAACCAATATAACAACAAGAGCATGAATCAAAGAGCTTCTCACTCACCAAATGCTAGTCTCACTCATCTGTTCACCTTTACAAGTTAACATTCACACAAAATATAATAATAAACAGGACAAGAAGAGCGATGATGATGAGGATGCGAAATGGATGAGCTTTGAAAAGAAAAAGTTAATTAAAACATTTTCCAATCAACATTGAAAAAACACTTTACTCAACCTATTTTCATGATAATTTTGCTTCATTTCACTTGTAATCAACTTTGATTATTCAATTGCAATCTTTGATTGTTCAAGATGTTCAATTCGCTGCAGCGCCATCTTGCGAATTTATTAACCACTAATTTTCTGGTTAACTTTTGTTATCGATTTTGTTTTGGTTTTGCTTTTTTTCATTCAATTTAGCAATACATTTTTTATTCTCGTTCATAATTCAACAATCATGAAACAAAGCAAAATAATGAAAAATGTATCCATTTACAATTGATTGATTAGAATACAAAAGAAGATTGAAACACCATTTAAATCTATTATTAATTTTTGTATTTACATTTGTGCTTATGATTAATGGCTAAAGCTATTTGTAGTTCAATTAGTTTAGGGTTTGTCAAAGAAAACGGTTTTTGATTTTAAAAATAATTTTCTGGTTAGTCAATCAATTTCTGGTTTACCATTCAATTTGTAGCCTTTTTTTGCAGGTAACAATTTCAACTGACCCAAGTTGGGTAAATCAATAAGTAAAGGTATTGATAATAAAGGCGAAAGAAAAAAGGTTAACACAATTGGACTCAAGAATTAAATCAATATTTGACTATCAAATAAATCAACAATAAGTGTAACAACAAAAAGGGATAACAATAACATACATTCTGGTAATCAGCAATCATTGTAACTCTTGTGATTAATATTAGCAACAATTTTTCAATTCGCCAAATTTCATGTTTATCTTATAATTTGAAGCAATGGTTTGACCAGAATTTGCTATTTATAATTGCAATTAAATGAAATGGCTTGTTAATTTCATATGGAGATACATTTTTACAGTTAACCTTGAAAAGTAAACTGAAAATTGTTGAAAACAAAATAAACATATTGGGTTAATTAAATGGTTTAGAGTAAAGCCGCAGAAACAATAAACTTCATTGAAAAATCGGGACTCAAGATGAAGTCTGAATGTTTCCAACTGGAAAGATGAGTTATTTATTGGTTCAGATGATAAACAAATCTACTAACTGACAAGAAGCTTTGGAAACATGAAAAACAAAACCATAGACATGATGAGGATCCAGACAAGGAAAGGATTGCAAACAGAATTATTTGTTCAACATTTGTTGATTACAGAAACTGAGACTCGGGTTTACAATAGATGAAGGAAACAAAAAAGGGAAAGTTATTTGAAGCCTGAAGGTGAAGGTGACTCAAATGGAAACAATCAATTTAACAATGAACAATTATCTGGTGATACAACAATTGATGCCAAGAAAAGGTGAGATATGGACAACAAAAGTGCAACAAGAGAAGCAAAAAACAACGGGTAAACTGATGAGACTTTTTTTCAATCAAACATTTTGTCAATGAAACAAAAAATCAATAAGCAAATGAATGGATCAGGTTAAAAGTGAAACATTTTTGTTTAGAAAAAATTTAAAGTTGAAAAGAAAATGAAAAACATGAATTGTCATGATGATCATCAACAAGATTGATAATGAGTGCATGATAAAGTTTGTGCTCAACTAAAGATTTTCAATGTTTTCAACTTTTTTTTGTATTCAGTGACAAAAAAGCTTAGGTCTTAACATCATTATCATCACTATTATGATCATTATAATGTGATTTTATCGAGAAGAAAAGTTATTTATGAATTTGAATCTTTTTTTCTCTTGTCATGGAGAAGTGAAAATGTCGGATCAATTGTTTCTGAATTGTTAACTTGGTAACATTAATTTAGATTTGCTTCTTTTTCTTGGTTCGCCATTTGCTTTAACTGTACTTCAATTTTAATTGTCAAATCTATTTACTCTTTAATTGAAGTAAAATTTATGTTATTCAATGAGTCAAAGCCACACCTTGAATCGCGAGTCGAGAAGGTAACAAGAAAATAACAAACAAATGATTCTATGACAACTCAATTACCAGCTTTTCAAGAAACAATTAACCAATTATTATTGAATCACAAATCAATCGACTGATTTTGAATGTAAGTGTGAAAAAATTGAAAATTTTGTCAACTTTCAAATGCTAATGAATTTCAATTTCTATAAGCAATTTCTCCATTTAATCAACTTCTACTGCTAATTCATTGGTTAATCATGTTTAACCTAATATTTATGAGCAACTTAATCAATGCAAATCCCATGGCTAAATGGCAATTATTAACAGTTTAACTGGAAACCTTGAAGTTGTTTTGTACAGTTCATTGATTGTTAATTGTTAAAATGCATGTTAAATTGAGATTCTTTGATTTACAGTTGACAATAAACAATCATTGGAATCGATAGATTGTCAAGCAAAAGTTAGATTAATCGATGGGAAAATTGAGATAAATAGTGATAATTGTTAACATCTTTTCATCAATTGGAGGAAGATGATGAGGAAGGAGAAGACAATTGTTTCGCTTTGCTTTACTTGACATTTTAATGATGAAGAGAATGTTAATGATGATCATGATAAATTGATTGTTGATTCATTGAAATTCATAGTAAAAATAGCAAATCATTTGGTAAGTCAAGGCTGAAACAAAGTCAGTCAAATTCAAGGTTTTCAGGTTAAAATGTGAATAAGCAAAAATTCAGGAAATTTTATCTGGTAAAGGCAGACTTGAAGAGAAAAACTGTTTTCTTAAACAATTAGCTTAATCATTGTTGTTACAGTTTGCATTATTTCAACATTCAAATTGTAAAATTGCTTTTTACGGACAAAAGTCACAAGTAAACACTAAGTTAAATGTAATAAGATTGCAGATGAATCAAGGCATTCCGCAAATTGAAGTTAACGCGAAACAAAAGATGAGGATAAAGATGAAGAGGGTAAAATGGAAATGTTTAAGGTTAGTTGTTTGCAAACTTCAATTTTTCAGCTTCTCTGAACTGAGATAAACATTGCAATTGGCAACAATCCAAAGATTGTTGATAAACAGAAGATATTTATTTTTTTCTCAATTCTGTGCTACTTTGCATTCATTTGCATTTTTTGCAAGTAAACAAGGAGTCAACCGAGAAGAGAGAGAGAGACAGGAAGACAGAGATGATTGGGATGAAAGATAAACTGCTTATCTAAAGGCTATCATCGTCATCATCATCCTCAGAATCATGAGTCTGACACAGAATTGAAAATACACCCAATGGTAGAGAAAGTTGAATAACAACGCCAATTCTTATCAAAATTATCAGAATTTCTTTTTGTTCAAAGAATGAAGAGGAGCAAAAATTTCGACAGCATCATCCATCATGAGATTTTCACCTTCGTATTTAAGGAAGTAACTAGGCAGTTTTGTTCAATTTCAATCGTTAGACTAAACAATCATGCAGTCTAATTTGATTATGACGTGCATCATCACGTTCATGGAACGTTCATTAGGAAAGCTTTTTTTGTCTTTTGTGTTTTTAGGTTAGAAATTGGGTGAAAAGTATTTTTAACAGTAATCACGGTTAATCCACTTGTTTTCATGGTAAATGGTGAAGATTGAGCAAAATTGAATTGACTTACAGGGGAAAAGATAGGAAAGTAAATATGGAAGCAAAAAGAATCTGAAATTTTGATCCAGTTTTTGTAACCAAAGGCCTAAAAATGGATCAATTTTTGCTATTCAAAACATTTAATATTTTCTATCTAGAAAATTATCAACTGTTATCCATGCATACTGTTGATAGATTAAATAAATTGTTGAATTTGAGGATAATTACAACAATTAACAAGGAAATAAAATCTTCAGTCTTTTTAGAGAAAACGTTAAACGCATGAAAAGCATGAGAAGGCAAAGCAAAGGGTGAATTTGAGACTTACCGGTAGATTGCTGAAATTAAACGTATTTTATCTCAAAGGTGGTTCTTAATCGATGATATATTTAGATGACTAGCTTGAAATTAATGTTAAATTAACAGAGTAAAACATTATATAAAGTGTTAACAATTAACAATCACAATCATATTCAGGGTCACTTGTCTGAGATGTATGCGCATGATTAAGTTGAACTCGAAGCAGATGATTTTTACCTAAACCTTTGGCTTCTTAATGTGTCATCATAACCAAGTAAATTTAGTTTTGTTCAATTATCTTACAAGTACTTTAAAATAGGTTAATGATTCATTTAGTGGTTAGTTTGAACCCTTTGGATGATCAAAATCGTTCTGGTAACGAGATTACTGGTTAATTGTTGAATGCTGTTATTGTGAATCAAGCGAATGTTGGTGTCACTGTGATATATGGTATATTGTGTTGTGTTGAGCTATCTGTTGGTGTTTAATCTCGCTGTTAATGATGGCAACACAAATGATATTGATGAGGAAACAAGATATAAAAAATAAAACTGGTTAACACATTTACACAGAAGATAAAGAAGAGAGAAAAAAGGAGGAAGAAGAAGACGACGACGACGAAGAAGAAATAAAACAGAGTCAACTTGAAAACATCAACAATCTCACAACTCCCTCACTTTCTATCATCTGTCTTCTTTCTGTCTCATAACCTTACTGTCGCCTTCATTTAATCCCTCTCTCTTTCTCTTCCCCTTATCATCATCATCAATTCGTTCAATTTTTATGAATGAAACACAGGGCATGAGATCCAGTTGGCGACAAACAGTCAACCTTTGAGCATGATCCCAATACTATTGAAGGGTTATCCTCAAGTTTTTAACATGCATTCAATGTTGAATGACGAATTATTGAATGTTGAAGAAACAAAGAGACTCAACGAATCAACTTAAGACAAAATCCCAAGTCTTTCTTTATACGTTTCATAGAACAGAAAGGTCCTGAAATGATTTGATTAGAGTAAAAAGTAATCAAATTGAGTAACCGGTTGCTAATAAAAGCTCAAAAAACTTATGGTTATTTTGGTTATTAAAATGTTATACAGATGGCGATGAAAGCTGCCAACAGCTGTATCGAGTAACCGCTTTTATAACGGAAAAGTAACCAGTTTTTTGATATTTTTGTTCTGATTTATTATTCACTATTTAATTAAGTGACAATATTTCAATTAATAACTTGTTTATGTGGACAATTTATTGTTGACACTGCTTTCCTAAAGATTTGCTATTTCACCATTCCAAGACATTTTTTGGCTTTTTCATTTCAACTTGTTACCCTGTGAGCCTGCTTTTTGTTTTCTTGCGTAGTTGATTTAATTCTGTTTTTCGGTTCAATCTTCTTGTTGCAACTTTTGTTCACAACTTTACCCAACCCATTGAAGTTAACTTTTTTTCCTCGTCCTGAAGTTTGTTTAATATTGTAAAAAAGAGGTAAAGAGAGACAGACTCATCAGCTGTAAGCATTCAGTTAACATGCTAACCGTTTCCACCCAATAATCTTTAATGGCGTTTATACCTTTTTTAACTCTTGATGGCGTGATTCTTATTCAATAATTATTGGTTAATCATCATTTCCTTGACTTTATTCTTGATTATTTGACAGGATTGACTAAAAACAAAGTTGTACTGAAAAGATGTATCCAGAATATTATCCTGGTTTATACTGTTTTTTATCAACAAATTCAACTCCAGTTGTGTCAAGGTAAATGTACAATTTTACGTGAGTTTGAATGGACAGAGGACATGAAAAGTTGACATTCATGGTTGAAGATTATTACCAAAAATTGCTTGCAAATTGTTTACCAAAAACGTAATCAACTCATCAAGAAATAAAACAATGTTTGGTTTATCTTCATTTTTATCAAAGCTCATCATGAGCACAATTAATCGGTAAAGACCAGTTTGAATTGTGATTCGTAAAACTATATGATGTGATTAAAATTCAACCTGAACAACTAGTGTAACAATTGGTTGATCCTTGATTTACGATGAAATATAATTTAACGGTTCATTGGACTGTAAAATCTTAAATTAACAATCATATAGAGTTAAGCAATTATACAAGAGCACAATTTTGATGAAAACAATTAAAATCAAGTGGATAGAGTTAACATTGAAGTACCTAAAAGTCAAAGACAGTTGAAATTCAAGTCCAGTGATGTTAAAGATGGAGCGATGAGATTAATATATAATGTGGTTAATTTTGTGAAATAATCAACTTGAAATGTTGAAAATGATTAATGGTGAAATTTGATCATCAATTTGATTGGTTGGTAACCTGGTATTGTCTAACAATTAACACTCCTAAAATAAGTTAACATCTTGGGATTGTCTTCATTTGCCTATCTTCAACTCTGCATACAAACACATATACACGTTAGGTTAAAATAATTGATGTTAATTCATTCAAATTAACCTTAAATCATGATTATGTTCACAGCCCAAACAAAGTTGGTTACACAAATGAATTCATTACCAACATTACCTGCTGCTATTACCAAGTAATTTAAATTATACAAATTTACACATCAAGATGATTGACGACGGATTTTAGACATTTTGCCGTTTCAAACCCAAATGTTTCTAGTTTTACAAGTCAATTTGATTATCACAATTCATCTCATCATTTTAAAACTTTCAATTGGTCATTTCGCACTCTCAACTTAATGAAGGTTTAATCATTGCATTAGCACAACAACATCGTGACCTTTCATCTATTTTGATAGAATAACCAATTCTAATCTTGTAGGAGTCAAGAGGATTGTTGATCATAATTACGGACGAGGAATTGGCCTTATGTTCAGGTCTCAGTGGGTGGTAATCATGGGAACAACTTTGGATTTCATTTTATGATTACCTTTTCACTTCATTTGAAACCAAACATCTCTGTTGACTCCTGATAACAGACTTTTGTCCTTAGTTATCAACAAATCATACTTTTTTCTCGCCAATTATTGACATTGCCATTGTTTTTATACTTAATATGGTTTTTTATTTGACAGATTTGTGGTCGTTTTAACTTCAACTCTCAATTGCCAAATGATTTATGGTTGATTGTGTTTTTTATTGGTGAGAATTTCAGCCTTTGTAATTGGGTTATTTTCTGGTTTCTTTAATTTACGTTTGTCTTGCATTATCTGATTCAATTCATTATCGTGTTAAATTTGAATGAGCAAGCATTACGTTAATAGTCAACACAATTAAATTATTGCAATTGCTTTTAATAGGCATATTGTAATGTTAAAGATGATTTGATAACTTCAATTGCTTAATGAGATCAGTATTAGAGGAGTTTTAAAGGATCTTTGATAAATAGCTCCTTAGGTCAAGCTAATCATTCTGTTCTAATCATAGAGCATTTATCATTAAACTCGAATCATGGAAACTACATGAAATGGACAAGAATGCTTAAAAGCGGACTTCAAGTTGTCAATTCTATCAACTTTTAATTTGCCCTGACAAAATAATTGGTTTAAAAGCATAACAATGTTCTGACTTTTAGAACTAATCTTCAAATCCTTAATCCTTAACGCAAGTAGCTAATCGACCAAATTATTGACGTTGTGATTATAACCAAAGAAGACTTATAATGTTGTCTGGTTGAATTGGAGCAATTAAAGTTAATACCGATTAACCTTGTGAGCAACGCAGCCACATTTTTTATATAACTTTTGCACCTTTTAAATGAATGCCTATGTTAAACATTCAATATAATACAAACATATAAATCAATATTTAGGTGAAATTTTTATTGGTTTAATTTTCTTTCTAACTGTTTTATACTCCTTAAATGGTCACAATTTATTTCCACTTGAATCTTGGTAAATTAAATTGTCACATAAATTGTAGGTTATATATTAATATGTTGACTGTTAGGACTTGTTAAAAGTAACCTTTGAACGAGGCATACCAGATGAGTTTGCTTCACTAATTAAAGACTATAGACTAATTAAAGACATTTCAATACGTTAAACGTATCAAAATTACGATAATTATGTATTCCTGGCAAATTCACAATTTAGTTATAAATAGATTAGATGAAATTTGGAAGCACAAATATTTAAAACATGACAATCAAATGATTTTACCAATTTTCATTCGATTAATTTCTCTTTGCTGCTATCTAACGACAAGTTTAAACACTAAAAAATTAAGTATTGAAATGTATCACCAGGTGACGGGACAGGCACAGTTTATTCTATTAAATTGTTGCCTCTTTTAGTTTAATTTAGTTAAATTTACAGTAAACTACCTGTAATTACCAATAGAATATTCAACAGTTCCACAAGGGTATCAAGTGTAAATTTTGAAGAAGCCTTCAAGATTTTTTGGTAATTAAAGAAAAATTTGATCTATTAAGACATTGAGAATAATAATGTTAATGTTAATGGTGTTGCTAACAATTACAAATTAAATGTTCACACTGTTTTTCGGTGATTTTCAAATCAAGAGGATATAACTAAAGCTTCCGATGATAGCTGAAGAAGAAAAGGTAAGACAATTTTGTTCCAATAATCAAGCTGATTCTTCAAAGCTAATTTCATCTTTAAACATACATTTACAAACTTTTTCAACTCTAAATGTCACAAACACTTGCAATTTACCCTGTTATTTGAGAATAATTTTTTGTTTTTGATTGTAATTTTGATTTTTTTGCATATTATTGATGTAATCAGATGAAAATAAAGACTATTTGGTCAATCATAAGTATTTGTTTCAACATCATTAATGTTCATAATTTGAAAACTTAGTCAATTTATTAATGACTTTAATAAAGGAATTAATTTGATGCATTAATTTAAAATGGTATGAAACTTTCTCTACTCATTCCAAATCTCACATAATAATCAGTGTTAACAGTTTTGTTTATAATCGTTGAATGACCATTTCAACTCAATATACATGAAAATAGACAGTTTTTATCGAATTGGAAAATAAAGCTTAACAATCAATTCTTCCACTAATAGTCAACTGCTGTTAATCATATGAACATACACAAGCCATTCTGTCTGAAAATTAACCATTGTGTTTGTATGTCAACCAATCTAAATAAAAAGCTAAACCAGAGACAGGCAAAAAGTGATTGAGAACCGGAAGATTTATCAATTTAACTGTAATTTTGGGTACGACACAAAAAAGCATCATGGTAATAATTGATCGAGAATGAAATGTTGAAAAAATAGTGAATCATTTAGAGTGTATATTTTTAGTCTCGGAAGTAAATTTAAAGCATTCATGATAAATGTAATCATAATAATGATGATAATGATGATTGAAAAGATGTGGCCTTGGTATTTGGTGGATAAAGCAGAAAACCTAAATTGATTAAGCAAATATAATGTGAGTCAATGGATAAGCCTTGGGAACACACAATTTATGTAAATTAAAGTAAAATAATGTTGTGGAAGGGCAAAATTAAAGCCAAGATTAGTCGCTAGCCAGATATAAATATGAACATTAATAACTTAAATGGCCAAGGTTTCAAGCGTTGGCTTTAGTTGATCAAATATTGACCAATCTAATAAATGAAACAACAACTGATTTGTTGAAAGACGAGGAGAGGTAAAGATATGATGATGAGAAAGGTTGGGAGTAAATAGATGGTAATAGATGAGGATAAAGATGATAGACAATGGGATGGAGATGAGGAGACATTTTGAAAGCTGTGAGTAATAATAAGATGGGTGAAACTAATACAATCTGATAATGAAATTGGCTAACAGGCAATTGTAATCAGTTCATCGATCCATTTTGATGTATCATATAACCATAATAGTTAGCCTCACCAGCAAGGCACATAGAAAGTTAAATTCAACTTAAATTGGTTTACAGATTGAACCTGAAAAATGGTTATCTGGTAATCTGGTTAAACCTAAAGCAGCTTTGCTTTTTACTTTCACTAGACAATTTGTGTTTTATCGGAAGTGGACAATGAAAGTGAAATGATTGTCATTAAGGTTAAGTCATTTGAAACAATTTAAAATGAATCATGTTTAATCAAAAACAAAAGAAACTGAAAACAAAAGGTTTATAAATATTTTTTATCATTTTGTTATCAAATTGTATTGTAATGTTATTCATTCATTGGGTTTGAATGGGAAAAAGCTCTTCAGTTTTTCAATGTGAATATCAAAACTGATGTTCATGTTTATGATGATGGTTTAATGGATGGCAAAAAAGGGAAGATTAAAGTTGACTCTTCAGTAACAAGGGAAGTAGATGATGATGAAGAGGATGAGGAGAGAGAGAGAGAGAGAAGGACAAAAGATGAATTTTGGAGATTCACATAGAAATGTATTTTCACTTTCCTTTTCATAGCTTTGTGTGCAAGTAAAGGTTGAAGGAAGACACAAAGGGAAAACTCAATTGACAATGTTTCACTTGATGTCTTTACATAGCTTTGTCTGGCTTTAGATTTGCAAGCAAAAAAGTAGTCAACTAAGGTAATTTATGAACAATCAAATTGTAATGCAATTATTAATCTTTCAAAAGCTGTACAAGTTGTCCAGAGTTGTAATACATAACAAAATACAGTTACTTTTCAATGGTTTTATTTCGCTGCCAAGGAAAAGTAGATTTTCATTTGGATTGGTTAATTGTTGCTTTACATA
Organism: Tetranychus piercei; assembly: GCA_036759885.1. Lineage (NCBI taxonomy): Eukaryota > Metazoa > Arthropoda > Arachnida > Trombidiformes > Tetranychidae > Tetranychus > Tetranychus piercei. Next base: position 18,444,776 of record CM071878.1, read on the forward strand.
AGAGATCAATTTAGACATTTTGTTCAACCTTAATTCTCAATGTTTCTCATGTAAACATGATGAGCTTAGTATGATTGATTGAGGGTTGGAAAATGAATCAATATGGAAGATTTTCATTCCTTTTTTTTGTTGATTTTGTTCAACTATTAATTTTCACATACAATCATTAGATGGATTGGTAATTGGTGAAGGTTATACTCAATCAACCTCCCATTTTAATCATCATATTCCATGTTAGACTATCTTCATGATTATGATGGTGAATGGTGATCAACACTTTCAGGAGCAACTGATGTGTAACTTGGAGTAAAGACTGTTAAGTGTTGAATTGTTCAAAATTCAAGTTGACATTTTAAAGGAACATTTATTTACTATTAAATTTGATTAGATGATCATAATAAGGTTTGATTATTTATTGTCAATCCAATTGATCTGTCTACGAGTCTAGATAATTTGATTGTTATTAGATGATCAAAGTAATAGCAACAAGAAAAATCCATAAAAAGGAAAGGTTTGAACCAGAAAGTTACAAAAGCTAAAAATGGGTTTCAAGTTGAACAATTTTCAATAACAAATTTGTTTTCTTTCTTTTTCCTTTACCAGAAATTGTTAAATGAAAAAATAAAAATTTGATTGTAAACAATTATGTTAATAAAATCAATTGGCCAGTAAATTTGTGATCATTTATCATCAATTGAAAGAAGAGAAAAGGTTAACATCTAAACCTTTAAAATGAAAGGAAAAAATCTTTTCCGATTTATTCATTGATTGTCAACATTGAAAATTAACATTAAAACAAAATTGCTGGAAAGTTCAGTAAACTGAATGCTAAAATGGTGTAATCAAGATGAAAATGGCTGAAACGCTGGAAATGCAATTTTCACATTGGAATGTCAATTGTTAAATTTTTGGCAAAGTCGCTGCTTGTTATATTTATATTGCACTTTGAGGCTCAAAATGCTAAAAATGAATCCATTTGAATAAGTTCAAGTTCAGTTAATCCCATGTTTATCAGATGAAGAAAACTCATCTGATCATTCAAAGTTAAACTCCCACTCAATTGGACCATTTACACTCAACTCATCACCATGAGCAATTATTTAAGACAAACAATTAACTTTATTTACATTGAAAATTTTGCAAACACTTTTTCATCACTATTTACATTAACTTGTAATCTGTACTCATGAAACTCTCTGAATTAGATTAGATTAACCATTTGACATACTTTTTACCCAATTTAAACAAACACTAACCATAATCATATTGCAACAATCAAATTGAGTCTTTTGTAACATCTCAATGTTTCAATATTTAAATATTGATTTCGAATCAACATTTAAATCCTTTGCTTTATCCTTAATCTGTTCAAATGCCAATAATTGGACAATGTTTTCAATTCAATCTGAAACCATTTCAATTGTAAATTTAAAGGTCAACAACAATTGAAGCAAATAATCTTATGAATATAAATCTGAAGATATTTTCAATCTTTTCGTGAAAATTTCATGCAATTATTCGCATCTAATTCATGACAAAGAAATTCAATTATTTTCTCTAATAATTTTCACGATTGTAAAAAGGTTAACATTGAACGATGGAGTTAGAAGCAAGTTTGCACACTCTTAGGTTTACCTTTAACGTGAAGTTAATGATACAAAGACAAATTATCTCGATGACATAATTAATTAATCATTGACATGTTTATCTATTAATCATAAGTGATTAAGCTTTTGAAACTGTCAATCAAAAAGTGTTTACATTGTGGTTAACTCATTGTGAGTCTCAAACAATGTAAAAAGATGAGCTACAAAATATTGTCAATTTACTGATTAAACTGAATCAATCAATAATTACCTTTTATCGCAACAGACAGATAAACCATCAATAGACATTAATTATCACCGATTAAGAAGTCGATAGTCGATACAAATGACAATTGACTTGAAACATGAAAAGTCAAAAACCAGTAAAACTAATGAAAAGCAAATTCAAAGGTGAAGAAGACAAATAAACTTGAAAGTTTCAATTTTGTTTCCCTTGTTATGCTGAATCCATTTTGGGAAAATCATTCAACTATCAGTTTAGAAATGAAAAACAAGTTTTAGGCTCTAATTTCATGCATAATTAAACAATTTACCTGTTCATTTTTACTTTCATCAAGCTCATCATTATGATAATCAAGAGTAAGATAACAATTGTGAGTAAAAAAAAAGAGAAAAGAAAAGCCTGTCAATGTCAACTTTTTGGTGATCTTTTTCAATGTTAGACGAGACTTTGTTCACTTCACTGTAAACCCTAATAATGGACGGTATTACATGTAAATACATGTTAAATAGATTAATCCAGTTGCAAGACTGAACATGACTTTGACTAATCAGAAGAGGCAAAAGAAAAGAAAGGAGAAAATCTCACAATTTGGTTGAAAAGGTAAATTGACATGGAAATGTTTCATTCCAAATTAAGATTAATTTGCTGATTAACTTTTGCCGAAAAAACCTTTTTTTTCTGTTCCATTATTAACCATAATCTTATTAATCATTGTAATTGACCTCATCACGGTTACTATTAATATGCAATGAATTAGACATTTTTTTCACAAGCAAAACCTGGCAAGTTAACAAGGCAATGATTAATTCACCTTTTCACCAGTTAATTGGTTTCATCATAATTCTCACAATAATGTAATTTAAATCTTTAATTATCATGTGTTTTCATGATAAAATCCCAGAAGTATTGTTTACCAAGTTTCGCGAATAAAGTTCACAATTAAACTCTTTCTTGTGACTTTCAATTCACATTGAATGGTGAAAAGCAAGATTCAGTTATTTATAACAGTAGGCAAAGTAAACAGTTGATTGTTGACAATTTGATTGCGTCTTTTTTTATCATTACTGTCAATCATTTGAATCATCTTTCAATAACATGAAATGTTGAAGGCAAATCAAAGTATCTGCAAATTTAAATGACAAAACAATTTTAATCACTTGAACTGGACAAGAAAGAGTCGCCATTGCGAGCTTTGATTTAAACTGATGAAGATGATGAAAGCCAGACTACAAGTGGACTCAAGATGAACAAGCGATGAAAGACGCAAATCATCTTTGGGCGTGAATTTTGCACGGTTGAGGGTGATTATGATGCGGATGATGAGGACAATGAATATGATGAATATCAAGATGAATATGGAAGAGATGATAATTTGCATTGAAAATTGACCAACCATGAGTTTTGTTTTTTTTCTGTCAATTTTTTTCTTCTCCTCATAACTCAAGATTGGCAAGATTAAAGGCCTTTTCATGTAATACTTTGGTGATCATCAAATTGTGATTACAATTTATCATTAGAAACATGTTACAATTTTCATGTTGGCTTTAACTTGCGATGGAAAAACATGAATGATTACAATTGAGTGACAATTTAATCGTTTCATATTTTTCTCATTTGTTTTTCATTTCTAAACGTTTGTTTCAATATTAGACTTGAACTTCAATTATTTTCCTAATCAATCTTAATTGTTCCCCTATTTTGTTAACAACTTTTGTAAAGCAAGCTTCAACATTAAATAATAAATTCATTGGCATTACAATAATATGAATTCTCAGCGCAATTGTGACTTTTGGCTACTTTTGGCGTCTGTTTACCTTGAAGGTAACACCTTTTTCAAGGTAGAAAAAAAGTGATTATAATTGTTAACAATTAACTTTACAGTTTAATAAATTTCCTCCCATTGAACATGATTTGTTTATTGTTATACAATAACAATCAGTGAGAGGCAGAAGTTTTTCCAAAATTCATTTCAATTTCAAGTTTTTATCCAATTTATAAAGGGAAACAAGTTCAACATGAAATTAATAATAGCAACTGATTAAACAATGAAGAGCAAAATGTTCAATATTTACTGTTTGATTAGAAAGAGTTGGAAAAGCAAATTGAAAATTAATGAAAACACGAAAACAGAGTTTTCATTTCATTTAAATATGTAATTTAATTTCAGGAGATTTGGAGAGAAAAAATTCATTCCAAATTTTACAAAATTTTCAGATTATCTGTATTCTTTCATGGTTTGATTGACGCTCTTTAAGTAATATGATTCGCCCCAGTGAATGTAATATCATCCACTAAGGTGAGGGTGAATGAAGACATGATGATGAGAGAAAGAAAGAGAAAGAGAAAGATTCGTGAGAAAAAAAATTCATTGACAACTTTCAGGGCCTAATATCCAGTTTCTGGTGAAAATTTTGCTCTTCAAAATCATTTCATCAGTAACTATCAAACCAATTATCATTTGACAGTTTTTTCCCTTCACTATCACCATGAATCTTCCAATCATCATAATCTTCATATTTCTGGTCACTTTTTAACCATGATATTTGACTCTGTGATTGTCATGTTCAGAGTATAAGAAAATCTGGTTGACAATTGGGAAGCAAACAGCAAAAGGTAAGTAACATTGACAGCAAAAAAAACTGAAATATCTTTTACAGAACAGGAAATGTTGAGTTTCTTGACTATATTTTTTTGTTTAGTTTTTTCGTTTCTCTTCAGATTATTCATGATAATTATTTTTTGTCAAGTTTAAGTTACATTTTGTAAGGTCAAGCTAAAGTCAAGGTGAAGTCAAGTTAAAGGTTAAGCTAAACGGAGCAGCACAAGCAAGCCATAAGGTGAACAATTTAAATTGTTATTACCTTTCCCTTGGATTGTCTTTGGAATTGGATTTATCTCGAAGTAAGTCCTCTTCGCTGTGATCGTATATTAGCGTTTCAACCATTGATCCTTTGCTACTTCCAAAGGAAACTCTGAAAAAGAGAAAAAATTGATTAAAAATAATGTAAAATTGAAATTTGAATGAAAGTAAGTGTGAATTTGGTGAGCTTTGAGAAAAGAGATTTTGCTTCGAGAATTTATGAAACTTTCATAAAAGGTTTTCATTGAAATTGTTGGCCCTTTGTTTTTTAAAAGCTAATGTAATTACAAAATTAGTTAAAATCAGCTATTAATTTTGAAATTTTTATATTTGCTTTTGGAAATTTTCTGGGAATTCGTTTGTTCTTCAATTTTTAATTTAACTCATTTTTTCGATTTGTATTTAATTCAATTGCATATCGAAACATTGAAAAATGAGCCGATAATTGATTTGAATTACTATCGACCGATTGATCAATAAATTTTAATCCAAACACTTGTGATAGTTTTTAAGTTTTGCTCTGTGATTCAATTACAATTATGCCTTGACAACACATTAAAACAGTTTTTTTTCTGGTTATTTTAGGTTTCTTTATTTGACCAATTTTCTGGTTCTCGTTTATTATTCACTGTAATATTGGTAAGATATAAAAAGTTTTCATGAGGAAAGGTAACAATCTAGGCTGTTAACAGGGAGAATTAATGAAAGAGTAAAACATAAAGTTGATTGGTCAATAGACTTGGTTACGATCAAAACACAAACATGGAGAAAATTTTGGGTCATTTCATTTGATATTTTTTTTCATTGTCCTCCTGATGAAATTGACATTCATTTTCATACTTGATTACATGTTAGAATTGGTTTCTATTCTTTTTACCATGAAAAATTTCCACTTTTCATCTAGTTTTACAGGTCCACAGTACAAAAGGGTAGAAAAAATAATCTAATCACTTAAATATGAACCAGAAAAAAGTGTGATCGATTGAATATCACAAGTGTTGATACAAAAATGAATTGAAATCAAAATGAGTTATCAATTGAGAAGAAGATTTGAAGGATGAAGAGCACTTGGAAAAGGATTAAAATAGGATGAAGATAAGGAAGGAAGAGAAGTGGAAACAGTCAAGTTAAAGTTGTCACTATTTGAATTTTATCCATTCAAATTATCGCAATTTGGGTTTTCTCTTATTCCTTAATTCTTTTGCTTTTTCCTGCTTAGTTTATCATCTTTTCTTTCTTCACCGGCGACATCTTTACTTTTTCCATGCAGAGTCATCATCATTATCATCATCTTTTTCTAGACTTCAAATGTAGAGCAACTTGAACAGGATCGATATTTTTATATTGACTAAAAAGGAACTAGAGAAAAAAATAAATAAATAAGTCTGTCTAAAGGATGTTAACATTGATTTCTTTGCTGTTGTTGTCGATGATGCAGTTGTTGGTGATGATGATAAGATGGTGATGCTGTTTTGCCTGTTTAGTCTCTTTCCTCACTCTCTAGGATGGAGATGAAAAGATGATAGGAAGAATAGAAAAAGATTTCAACTGTGTATAAATAAATGTACAAAAATCGAATTTCTCTTCTTCCTTTTTCTTCTTTTCTTCTGGCCTTTTCTTTCTCTTTAATTTGCCTTCCCTTGAGCTTTTCCTTTCTCTTTTACATCCAAAACCAACCTTTTGAGAACCGGGCTTTTAGAACGAGCATGACTTCGAGGTTTGTATATTCCATGTTGATGGTGGGTTGATGATGATGATGATGAAGGAACACCATTGGTAATCATTAACATCATCTCTTCCTTGAGATCAACATCAATCCCATTCCCTGTATCAATATGTTCATTGTAACTTGATTCACCAGACACCGGTACCGTTGTAACTGGTGTTGATGGGCTCATGGATAGTGATGATTGGCGGGTTTAGTATTGGTGATTTTTTGTGCAGCACGATCAATAGTGTGGTACTGATATTGATGGAAACGAGAGCATAAACAAAAACGATCAAGGTAAACACGAGTAAAGATAAGGAACCAAAAGATACTGAAGTGTGGTCGAAAAGGACGATAAAAATAAATACCACTGGACTAGAAAAGTAATCAGGTTTGCTTCTAAAGGGTTATCCACTTGTATCAATTGTAAATTTCCCATTTGGAGGTCATCTCAAAGCTGACCCAGGAAAAACCAAGGAAAAACAAAATTAACAAACAAAATATAACAATATACACCAAATGTGCACACAGACTACATTAAAATTGGCTCCACAATCATAATAATCATTCAATACGAAACAGTAAACAGAGAAGGAAAGAGCAGAATCAAGCTAAAGCTAAATGCCAAACGAACCAAAGAAAGTGTAAAGTAAGAAACCAAATGAAAGGGAGAAACTTGCTTCTAACTAGCGACATCTACTGTAGAAGAATGGAAACTCGCGAAAAATAACAGTTAATAGTCAATAAGGTTTGAAAATTAAGCATTTTGTTCGCAATTAACTTTATTTCGATAAAATTTACAGTTAAATATCAACCGTTGAATATTAAAATATCAATCTTCGACTTATCTTCATTGATCCAAAAGTAACTATTATTAACTTCCATTCAATTTAAATAAAACTTGCAACTGAACAAGTAAAAGCTTAAAAGCAGCTTTCAACCTCCATTCATCAGGTCACTTCTTCACTAACATTAGGTTTGCAATGAATCTTTATCTGTTTACTGCTGCTTGCTTTCAAGTTCAATGCGAAATCCTAACTCAAGATTCCATCAAAATTTTGATTCTGAATAGATTAGAATAGTTAGTCGAAACGAGGAAATTCGTTCAACTTGGCATTATCATGTGAAGAGATGAACTTTTGGAATCCGATCGTCCAAGATCTATCCCCTAATGCCTTTCCTGATTCATGTTTGACATTGAATGTTCAATGTTTAATGTGGTAATAATTGGCTTGAAAGAAACAGATATAAATAAATATTTATTGGTAGTCTTTGCTTGTGTTCAGACAATTAAATTTAATTTTGTTAGGAAAAATGTTTAATTACAATTTGAGTGAGAATCGGTCGCAAAAGTCGAAAAAAGAAGAAAATAAATGAAACAATTTCTTATAATGGCCATTTTAACATGTTTAACCATGATTAATCCATAATCATTCGTTCATCAGTCGATACCAAGAAAAATATGACAAGTGGCTGGTGAACTTGGTTCTGCTGAAAAAAGAAAAGAAAAAAAATGAAAACAAATTCCAACAGAAATGAATAGCTGAAAAGACGTGTCTAGATGAGAATGAAATTATTGATGCAAACTTTTGATCTCTAGGCATTGAAAGTGTACTGGAAGACGCTTCAAATTTAGAGACAAAAGATTGAACTAAAGACAGTGAAAGACATGGTACTCACCACCTGAATTATCAATCGTTACTTTTGACAGTGTTGGTGAACTATTTGATTTATTTCTGGTCACTTCAGGTAAAATGGTGTTATTTTGCTGAAAGAGAAAAAAGAGAAACTCGAAAAGGTAAAAATGTCTAATGTTTGATGAGCAAAGCGATGCAAACCTTAACTGGTAAAATGAACTTTCCTTGATGAGAGACTTTAGTCGAAGATATTTTCCTGTGCAACAAAATCGCACATAAAATGCCATAAGCGAAGATTAAAAATATCACAAAATCGAAAGCAACATTTCCTTCTTGTGATTCATCATCAACCAAATTGTTATCCTGCAAGAGCAACAATTAGAATGGTAAAAACTGCGAGAAAAGGTAAAATTACCATCGAGTTATTAATAAAGGTATGAATTATGGTCAGTCCATTGGTACAGGGAATGACGATTATCCAAGGCAAAAACATTCTTCTACTTTCCTGTTAAGAATAGAAGATATAAATATAAATGAATGAAGATGAATTGTGATGAAAAGAATTTCAGATTTTATTTAAACTTACAACACAAACTCCAATAATGAGTAGGACTGATGATAGAATGCTCAAGGTGCAAAAAAATATCACCAAAAAGCCTAACGATATAAAACCTGTTAAATGTTGAACAAGACAGAGAAACGTTTGAATGGGTGACATTTATGGAAGCATTGATATTATTACCAAAAACATTATCACTGGAAGCCCAAATGGTTCCTCCGGTTACCACCGTGCAGTAGTAAAGCTTGAAAAGGGAACAAGAATTTTGTCAGATGAAATGTTGTTTATCATTGGAACTGTTGAAGGTTCAATTTTAAAGTTTACTCCTTGTTATTGCAGTTATTCATGAGAATCCAGAGTTTTTCAAAAGCTATATAATTCACTATTTAATCATTGTAACTGTGTTAACTTTCATAGTTTACATTGTTTTCAAAATTACAAAACTCAACTTTATATTGAAAATTTGCTTTTTGTCTTTTGTCTGAATTTTTCATGTTCATTGCAAGTTTGTTTGCTCTTTCAGAGTTAACATTTGACTTAAGCAAAGGTTCAGATTTATTTGCTTTCTTTGATCATTGTGAACTTCAATAAATTATTTCATTGTGAATCTAGTTTGTTCAGTTATTCACTGTTTTGGTTCAATTTTGAGAAGCAAACTTAACCTTAGAAAACGCAATTTTCAGATTCTTTTTCACCAATATAAAGAATGAAAATGTTGCATGAAAGTTGTGTTGAAAGGTAAACAATTAATGTAAATGTACGCTCAAGAAAGTGACCATCAAGGGTCGAAGTTACGCTGAGTTAAATTCGCTCGATTTATGCAGATTTTGAAGTTAATCTTCAGCTCAGAAAGCAGTTTGTTGAACCAAATAACAGATTCATTTTATTCAATCGAAATGGATTCCCTCTTGATTTGTTTCTTAAATGTGTTCATAGTCTTTTCTTTCACCTATTTTTATAAATCAAGGTGAAGACAAAGACTTAGATTCAGCTGAACAAACATGATGAAGTTGACCAAGTCAAGCTTCATCGATTCATTCATTATCACAATCCTTGGACAGGTTTCATTGCGAACCTTGTATTGATAGTAATTTATTGAAGCAGTTGGCAAGAATTGATCAACAAATGAATCCAGTTTCATGAAGTAGCGTAAATCATTGAATAACTCAACATTGTTCTGTTGATCAATTTTGTTTAATATTATCTGATATCAACTAATTTTCATTTCAGTTTTGACCAGAAATGTTAATTAGCGAAGAAAATTGCAATTTCTCGAAATGTTTAGCTGTGAATGAATATCAAATTAAAATGTTTCAAATTGACTGAAATTCATCTTTCAATGTTAATAACTCAATCAACAACTCATGCCCAATCCATGAAAAGACTGAATTCGTTTCAACTTAAACCAAACTCGTAACATTAATCAGAACTAGAAATGAAAGCAAGCAAAGTAATGAAATGTATCAAAACCATTAGAGGCAATAATGAGTTGAAATACATTTCATTCAATTTTAAAATAATCTTCGATGAGATTTCCTTTGCTTCTCAATGTAATGACTTTATTACCAGCTAATTAAAGCTTGCATTTCAACCTTTAAATATCAAATTTCATGGTGAATGACATCAAAATTCAATTAGCAGTTCAATCGAGTTGAAAAATTTGGAAAAAGTGATTTCCATATGAAATGTTGATCCGCTTTTATGCATGATTTTGATGTCCTATCAATTATCCAGGCGAATTCCTTTGAATCAAATGTCATAAATCTCGTGTTTGAGTGCAAATGAACTTGAATATCGACTGACCATGTTAATCAAAAACTAAACTAAACATAAAAGTATCGCTTCAATGTCATCAATTTGATAACTTGTTACACTTTCAGTTTCATCATTTCACAGAATTTCCAAAAGAGCAAAAAAAGGAAAAAGAAAAGGAAATTGAAAAATTTTCTTGAAACAACAAATTATTGCAAACGTCATCTTTTATTCTTGAAGAGCAATACTTCTCAATCTAAATGAAAACACAGTAAACATGAGCATTAACAGTCGACTTGTGACCTAAATTGTCACAGTAGCTGCACTTGAGGCAAACAAAGGCGTCCATCAAAGCACAATGTAAATAGCATGAGAAACTGAACATCGGAAACTGAAATGCAAGAGTAAAAGCTCTCAACTGTTGGTATTGTTTCACTTGAAAGGTTAAATGTTGTTAAGTGAACAATGCGAACCGGAATCGGCGGAAACAGTTGCCAAACGAGAAAAAATGAATTCATTACATTTTCCATGTTGAATGATGAAGAAGAAGGAAAACATTGAATATAAACATTAATGGCCTACGGATAGGTTCACTTATGATAAGTAAACCTTTTAAAGCTCAGGGCAAATTGATAACCTGTTAAGTTGAACATTATCACCAGTTTATTGGTATTGTTTGCTCAACCAATATTTAGCGTTGGCTGAACAATACTAAACAGTTGAACAATCCATTGATTCATGCTAATTGAATTGTTAACACAAACAAATCAAGTTTCACTTTCATTGTTAACTAATCGTCTTAATAGTTGATTCTTTAAAGTGTTACATTATTCCATTCAATTGGCATCATTTACAGTTACATTGTTATACAATCTCAAGATAATCTCATCTCTTGCTACATTTCAACAAGCTTTCCCAGTCTTTCACCAGAATTTTGTTTCAAACAGAATTGATACTTCAAGATCAGATGTAAAGAGGTTCTTGGGTTATTCAGTTTGCGTCTAATTGCCATTGAAAGGGTTAAACAGGTTGACAGTGATTAATCCTTGGTTTTCCTCTTCTCTTTCAATTCTTTCTTGTTAATTCGATAATTGTTTATCTTCTGAACAACTTGCGAATCTTAATCGCTATTGAAATTTCAAAGGTTTCAATAAACTCTACTTCATTCAAATTACAATGAGTTTACTTTTTCTGAATCATTTTTCATCTTCTTTGTTGAGCTGAACAAGAATAAAAAAACGTTTCTCATTTTGTTCTCGCTTATAAAACCTTTACAAATCAAATTTTGCCTGATAAACAGGACAGAACTGAGCTGTTTACACTTTTGGCAGAAGAAGAAGAAAGGTAAAGAATTACAGGGAAGGAAAACAAAACCTTTTTTTTCTCATCACTGAATCCGTATCAAGTTCATCTCAAGGGTTTGTTTGTTGACATCGAAGTCGATATTAAATTTTACTTTGCTTTCTCTCGATTTCATGATTAACTTTCTAACCATTTCCTATTTACCTTTCAACTAATTGTTTCGCATTCAAATTGATCAAATGAAGTTTACCAATAGCAAAGGCAAAACTCAAAACAGTCTTGCAACTAAAATAGTCTTTTAATTGTGTTATCAAGAGGTCAAATCGAATTACGGTTGATAATTGAATTTCCAGGTTCAACAGGTGAAGCACTGGAAAGTATTGAATTCTTGGCGGAATAACTGAATCTTTCTGTAATTCATTTTAATCCAAAACAGAGTGAAATCATTTATTGAAACGAAAAGTGAATGAAAAATGGAACCAATTTTTTTGCCGAAATAAAACTTGAAACATTAAATTTCTCTTTTCTAAATCCAGATTATTCGAAAGTACTGCTCATGCAATTGAATGGAAACAAAATTTGTACAAATAATAGTTTATTAATGTTATTTATCATCGATAACAAGGTAAAAGATGGCAAACCCTGGGAATGATCTGACTGCTTATCAAAAACAAATAAGCTTCTGTCTGTTGAGCAAATGCTGTTGATAAATCAATGATCGGGTCAAAGATGATAGACTAGATGAAACTGTAGCTCAAGGGTTTCAGATGAATTTCATGGGAAAAGGAGAACAAAATGGCAGATTAAAAACAATTGTTCAAGTTATCGAAGCGTCTTGATTAGTTCCAAGCTCAACTTGAAATGAAAAATTGCTTTTTAATACGTCAATGGAGGTTGACCTTCAAGAGTTTTGTTTTTCTTGAAAATAAATTTCAAGTCAACATTGAATTGAAAAGGAAAAAATTAAATTATGTTCAGTTTCATCTGACCAAAAGGTGTTCATGAAACAGTTTGGAAAAGGTCGGGAAAAGAAGAAAAAAAATTCCAACTTTATTCTCAATAGATTATCATTTCAAGTGATAATCTCTGGAAAAGTTGAGCAAAGAAAAATCAGTTTGAAATTGTTTCGCTCTACATAACATTAAAGACAGAAGTAAAGAATTTCAGTTTTACCTGAGAATTTGTTTTACAATTTTTTCTCTTTTCTTTCATTTTGAAAATTTTTGTCAACAGAAAATCGATATTTCTTCTCGGCTTACAGATTGGTTCGTCTAATGATATTAAAGTCTATCAGTTCAATGATTGAATCAATTGAAAGCAACAGTTTAAAGTTGGAAATAACAATTTGATCAACTTTAAGTTCATTAGCAGCTTTTCATCTTGAAACTGATCACTTGGTCAAACTGCTAATTTTGAGCAACAATTTTCTTTATCGATTCAGAAGAATAAGTTGAAGAGAGGAAAAAAAGGCTTTGATGATGCTTAAGATGATGAGTTAATCATGTTGACCATGATGAAATATCAGTCTTGGAATAATTTTGATGACCCAGAAGAAAAAAAAGAATCCAAAGTCATTCAGAATTGTTCCGAATAAATAAATACATTTTTTGGCTTTTCTCATCAAATTGCTATTCTCAATGTTATCAGTGTTGCTCAGTTGAACATTATTAAACAATCATTCAAGTTGAACTCTGGCTGAACCTTAACTTGACCTGTCTTCTCATTCACATGGAAAACAATTTTTTACTTGGAAAAAGAGAGAAAAAAGAAATTCTTTCATTATCATTCCCTTTACTCTGGGAGTGAACATTATCATATTACAAGATGTTGAAATGATTAAATGCTAATCAAATGATAAACTGCAAGCTCGTAATGGCGACCAAAAAGTGTCACAATTAATCAGATTTGATTGTTTTAATTGGATTTTCTGGTTCGTTCTGATTAAACTTCACTTTGATTCAGATTCAGAGTGTTTTCTCATTTGGAAAGAACAAAATTTTCAGTTTTTCCATTTTGAAATGGAATGATTAATGTTTTTCACGATTGAATGGACATTTAAATGATAAATGTTTTTCTCCATGAAAAATTGTCTCGTGAACTTTGATGTTAAATAGAATTGAACTTTTCTTGTAAAACGATATTCGATTGGGAAAAGAATCACAAGAAAGTTTAATCGATTTTTAAGGCTGTTAAATTGTTAATTATCGAGAATCAGATTACTCTCAAAGTGATATTAATGATGTGTTTGTTCAATCGTTTCAAAATTTTTCTTTCAGATTTTCGATGTTTCTCCATGAAAATGAAAAGGAAATCAATTTTGGAGAAAAAAAAGGAAAAATTGAAATTGTTTTCGATGTGAAATGATTCAACTAATATCAATGATTAATCCTGAAATGCTCTTTTCGTTTGCAGACAACAGTGATTACCAAGTTTTACATGATAATAATGAGAGTTTAACTTGAATTATTGTAATTTAAAGGTAAAAATTATTTTATTGTTTGATTTTACTGTTTAAACTTTATTATCAACTTTCACCGAAAATTGGATTAATCAAGAGTTGAATAAAACATTTAACAGGATTGAATTGGTAATTTAACAGGCAACTGATCCGAGCTGAGAGAAGGCAATTTAATGATATTATTTCATTATTATTATTTCAAGGTTCATCATTTTAACTGGTTGTAAATGGTAGAGTAATTGAAGAAAGATTGAACTTCGATCAGTAAATCGTGATTCAATTTGTACAAATAAATGTTTGCTTTAAACCAAATTTCAAGTTTAAACATTTAAGTAAATTCATGTTCGAGATTTTTTAAATTTCGCTTCAAAAGAACTAAAAATGATGATTTCCATTCTCATTGATTAACATTGTAATTTGCAGTGATCGGCTTGGATTCAAAACAGCAAAGTGAAAATCCAATTAAACTGATAATCAGACGCTCTTTTTCAACCCACAACTGCAAGGTTCCAAGTGAAGTTTCAATTTTGAATGTGATTTCACCGAAAGTTTCTCGATTCGTCAAGTGAACGTCCTTTGTGTGAACAAACTCATCACTCGGTTTAAACCGATTTCTGTATTGAACCTTTCAATAGATTTATATTAAAAGCCGATTTGCATTCTTTTTGCTCTTTTGCTTTTGTTGTTTTGATCCATCACCGCAGTGAACCTTTCTTATCAGATTCATATTTATTCAGAGTTAAGAGTAAAGACTTGTTTCCAAATGCTTTTCAATCTAAAAAGATTTCGAGTTTACTGTTTCATTTTATGAATTTTGAAAATGTGAATCAAAATTGAATAAAATATGAATTGAAAAGAAATGTTGAATTATAAATCAGTTTTGAATCAACTCAAGATTAAACCAATTTCTTCCAATTTTGAACAAATGTTTAAAATTAAAATATCGATTTCTATGATAAATACAGATCAAATCTTCAAGTGAAAAGTGACAAATTGCAATCTGTAATCGACATTCAAACAAGAACCAGAAACTCCAAAAATGTTGATTTTACCCAAAAAGCACATTCGATTCATAAGTTACCAGCTTTCAACTAAAAATGAACTAACAATTTCTTTATAAATAAAGAGGAAATTTTCAACATTGAGATTAATTTTGAAGACCAGTTGAATGTAAAATGATTAAAGCAACAATCAGTGAATCGAAGAAACACAAAGGCTCATGAAAACCCCGAATATTCATTTCAACAGCAACAACTGTTTGGACTTACCATTGAAATGATTCCATAGCCCATAACTCCTTTCTGAAGAGACACACAAAGGCAACATTTGTTCCAGATAGTTTCCATGATAGTTAATACGTTTCTCTTTGGATGGACCGAGCAGCACAAAGTTTAATCACAATTAATCGCTTTTTGCTTCACTCAACTTTTAATAATTTTGTCAACTTAACCATGTTTACCGTTGAAACCAGTTTTAACGTAACTCACAGATTTATTATACAGCTAATAACAGTGATGATTATATGATGAGCAAAAAGAAGGAAAAGTTTGTTTTTTTGTTCTTCTTTCTCTTTTCCATTTTCATCTCATTTTCACTCCCAGCTTATCATCTTTGCGCTCTACTCTGTCAGTTTAACTTGCTTCTGTTATTATTTTGCCATTTGTTATTTGCGCAGTCAATATATTGTGATACAAGCTAATTTAATGATAAATCAAATGCGCAGGTTTTCACTCTTATTATAAACATATCAAACGTTATATCAGTTAAAGCGATCTGTAGATCATCATTTCAATTTGTTTTAGCTTTTGTTCATCATTTTATCTCAGACTTTTTTGTTCTTCAGAAAAGATGATTAAATTTCAAATCATTGACTCTGCTAATTGCTTACGATATTTAACCCAAATCTGATGTTAATTTATCTCCTAACTTGGAGACACTTGCATCTGAATTTCAAACAATCATCGATATTTTCAATGTTTTGCATCCATTCAACAGGCGAATGCAAGTTTTGTATTCAATACAGTTCAATGCTTCTTAAGTATTTATTTTAAATGTCAAATCCTTTTGTTTTTTCAGCTCAAGAGTTTGATTGGCATTTGATTGGCAAAATGTTAAGGTCAATAGTACAGGTTAAACTGACAAATTGAGTTTGAAATGAGCATTTTACAATTCTTATGATTTCACTCATTTTGGTCATGAAACTTAATCTAGACTTTTATTTAATATTGAATTCTTTTGGATTCTATTCTGGATTGCTTTTCACCTGAAAATATTGGCTTTATCAATTGTTTTCATCCATTTTATAACATCTTTGCATTTGCTTTTATAATTTGTTTTGTATACAATGAAAGCTATTAGCTACTTTGATTAAATAAAATTTGCATTCGTCAAACTGTGCATCTTTTGTGATGTGAAAATTTAATAAAATAATATTGATCGACATTCGAGTGATTATTGAGAAGGATGAACATTAAATTGCATTATTTCTTGATAATCTATTCATAATCATCCCTGTAGGCTAATAATAATTCCTTAGTTACTGAGTTTACCAATTTCTAGAAGGTGAGGTTCATTAATATTGCAATATAATGTGCTGAATAATTTGATGTCTGCATCAGATTAACGTGCAATATCATTAATTGTTATACAATTAATTTGTGACGTTTTTCAGTTGTTATTTTTGGTAAAACAAATGTCTTGTTCTTATGTTTAGAAGGAAATCCAACACAATTTGATTGAGTGCGCCAGTTTGTTCAATTATGGTCATAAATTAGTGGTTAAGGCTCATTTAATGTGCCAGCTGCAGCTTTTTGCCAAAATAATGTAACAAATCTTTTAAGTTTAGAGTTCTTTTGTTTTCACCTAAACTTATCTCTTATTGTGACCCAAATATGTGTTCCAAAATTGTGTCCACGAGACAGAATATCGAATTGAACTATCAACTCAGCAGATGACCTGACTTTAACATTAAATCAATATTGTCTAAGAGTTAGTTTCCTAGAATCTTTGCTATCGTCAATTGAACGTCTTTGGAAATACTTTAGCGCACTGTCTTGGCTCATTTTACAGTGCATTTTCTAACCAAGACACATGATGTAATGAACCATATATCAACGCTTATAGTGTAAGCCTTTCTAAAAATACTTCCAAGTTTCAATTGAAACCATGCAGAACCTTTTAACGAAGATCAAATCACTCATTCATTTCATTCATTTTCTTCTTCCAACGTCTTCTTTGTCCATCATGTCTATGTTTGTTCAGCCTCTTTATGAAATAAGAATAAAAAAGTATCTCTTTCCTTTCATTTTCATCGCAAACAATTGTAATTGGATGACGGTAAACAAATCTGGTTCATCATTCATACAAATATAATACAAACCAGAAAAGGGTAAACATTTAAGAGTTGGTTCAATTTTCAATGTTCACTATTTGTCTTTCTTATTAAACCTGCTCGTTATTTTAGACCACAATTAAGTCTAGTTTTCACGATTACTTTTCAATGAATTTTCCTCAATTCATCGGCTTTACTCCAAGTGGAACAATTTCAATGGATTGATATTATTTAACCTTTAACTAAATCTGGTTTTGATGTTTTTGTCCAACAATAATTGCTATCGTTCTCGTATTCATTGTCCATTGGATCTTCATTGACTCTCAAGAGTCTCATTGTTCCCTGTTTTGCAGCCCTTGAATCAAATAGTTTAGTCTATTCAATGTCATCACATTCAGAAAGTTCATCATTACTCCTTTTATCTCAAACCTCATCATCTTCATTGCAACATGATCATTTACTGAAAGTAATCATTCTCGTGAATCAGTGAAAACTGCAACTCTTTCATTCCAACTTTCATAATCATTATCAACATGAGAAGAAATCAACTCTTCCTTCCAGACTTTCTGACCAGCAAAAAGGTTCAATCAAATTAAATCTAATGATTCAGCGTTTCTAATCACCAGTAATAAATCTGAATTATGACCTGTTAAAAGCTCATCCAATTGTGAACAATAAAGTGTCAATTTCATCGCAATCATACAGACATTGAGTTGCTTCGTTTTCATATTTCTGGTTGCAATCAATTACCGCAAACAAAGACTACTATCTAATGGATAATTTCAATAAAAACAGTTTGAATACGAGAAGAAGTCCATTTATTACTAACAAAGTGAAAGATTGAATCCAGTCTTTTACCAAATCTGATACAATTAGAGTCAGCAAGGTTCAGTCAACAAACTAATTGCTAATAAAAGCAGATCCAACCGTAATTCTGGTTGACAATTAAAAGGATTATTTATGCACAGAAGCAAATCAAGCAGTTAAACAAAACCATTCCATCGCTGAAATTTAAA
Source organism: Tetranychus piercei (assembly GCA_036759885.1). Classification (NCBI taxonomy): domain Eukaryota; kingdom Metazoa; phylum Arthropoda; class Arachnida; order Trombidiformes; family Tetranychidae; genus Tetranychus; species Tetranychus piercei. Next base: position 18,463,229 of record CM071878.1, read on the forward strand.
CAATTCATACGCAAAATTGCTAATTAAATCAATTACAATCCATTTTGTTTCATTTTCAGTTTTCTTTTGCCCAACATTAAATTGCAATATCGGTGAATCTTTCAAATGTAACTCTTTGCATAAGCTGGTTGAAGTGTTTAATTGTTTGATTAATCCGACAATTTACTGCAATCAACCGTTTCTAACATCGAAGCGTATTAAAAAGCACAATTTGAGTCAAAAGCAGTCTTTAAGTCGATTCAAGTTAAACGCATATATCACAGTTTATGCATTTTTATCCTTTTGTCCAAGCCATCTAATAGCAACCCAAACCTCTCTTGGATGTATTGAACCTCTATTACCTTGAACAAGATCAGTAACCCAAAATGCCTAAGTAAACAGAAACGGATTTACTGTGATCTTGTGCTTAATTTTCAGCTCAATTACACTCGAATAATCAACCAAGCAAGTTAATCTGATTAGAAACATGGCGATCTACCATCAATTGATCTGATTTCACTAACAATAACATGTATTATATCAAGAAACGATGTTTTTGTATTTCACCAAATTCATTGCAATTCATCTTCTCGTTAGTTAATTAATAGAAAGATTTAAATTGATTTCACTAATATCGAAACTATTTATAACATTTAATTAATTAAAGAATAAACTAACCTTAACTAACCTTTTCTAATCACAATAAGTTCCTAGTTAATCTCATCAGAGTTTACCAAGTCTTTTCCAATGGAGGAACAGAATTTGGTGAAAATATCAATGATAATATCACAAGGAAGGCACTAAATTATGCAAAGCTATTTTGCCAATTTATACTCAATGATGATATTTAGATGATTTCTGCTTTCATCTGTCAACTTATATGCTCTGTTCATTTCACGAGCAATGATTAATAATCGATATAATTAAGAAGCAAATGATAGTTAAGACAAGCTTTAACTTTCAAAAAATGACTTTCAACTTCAACATCAACATAATCCAAAATTAAATTTGCATCAAGTTTGCGCTTAAAGTTCATTAAAAATCATAACAATTGACTTAAAGGATGTCGGAATCATGGAAGAAACTAAGTAATTGGATTAATCTGATCTGATTAAAACCAGTTAACCGTTGATAACCGCTTTCTTTTTAAGTTAACAAGCAATTCTGTTGAATTTGCATGAAAACTTAAAGTCAACTCTGATTGTCTTAGAGCTACTTGATTGGTAAAGCCAATAAATTGAATTTATTCAACAAACAATCTGATTCTTGTATGAAAATTGTTTGACAATTGACTGAATAAATAACATCAAATGATCAAATATCCTCTGCACTTGAATTGAATCTCAATCAAAATTCTGAACCAAATTTACTTCTGATTTTGGATATTTTCTTTAGTTAGTCAATGACAAGGTTTGCAAAATCATCGTTTAGATTTTCATCAGTTAATCATGAAGTTTGCTATTTGGGAATCCAAAATCGATACTCGCAAGCAAATGTAAGGTTACATTGATAATTTAGCAGTACAAAATTAATGCGATTTACCAGTTAATGCAGTGAAAACGTAATTTTAAACCTTTTCGTCAATTAATTTACTTGAAAATCATTTCAAGATTAAGGTTCCAATAACTACTCAAATTGATGAATCAATGAACTCACAGACTGATTGTTTGCAACAAACAAGTATTTAAAGCAAACAAAATTAATCGAAAAGTGTTTTTAAAACTTGTAGAATGGACTGTAATGTATATCCAACTGAAACTTGAGGTAATTAAATGCTTTCAGTTCAAGCTTGTATTGAATTATATTTTTGGCGAAGTCAATCGATCTCTGTAAATTGTATTCGTAATAAATTGGTTGAAATAGTTGTAACTAATCTGCACAACTGAAGCCTGTTGTTTTCGTTGTTGTTATCAAAAGTTCCATATAGATTCTTTTTCATTGTTATTAATAGCAGACTTTTTGCATTCATTGTACTTATTTGCATACAATTCAATAGTTATTCATCAAATTTATTTTGCGCAACCAATATTGAAATGAATGAGGAATCTAAGTTTTACCCTAAAGAAGCAGTTCTACATTGTATGTTGTTGCCGAATTTTTAGTCGATGAAATCACCGAATAGATTTAACAGATTGAAATAACTCATTTTATCGTGAAGAACACTTAAAGATGTTCCGAAGCAAAAACTGCTTATTTTAGCGAAACAAGACTGATCTATGAATAATTTTGGTTGCATTTTTCAAGTAAAAAACTGAAGGAAAATAGTTCAATACATAAATATTATTATCTGATGCAAATAAGGTCTTCAATAATATTTTCACCAACGCTAAAGCCAGACAGTTACGTTCTTGTGCACTTGAAAAGGTTAAATGATCATTTAACAATCCTAATTTGCAGATTCAACTAAAAGATATTTCAGTTTATTAGATTTGTGAGAATAATCATCTCGAACATCAATTGTAATCTTGATATTACAATAGTTTGTGGCTGAAAAACTGAATATTGTATGCAACGAATTTTTAGGTGGATTGTCTAATGGTAAACAGATAACAGCTAAACATGCTTTAAATATCACCAAAGATCAAGTCTATAGATTTTCTTGACAAAAGTTTCCCTCGATAAAATATGAACATTAAAACCGAGATTAAATCTATTCTCAAGAAACTTGAGTAAATATTGAACAAATATGAAATAGAAATGTTTCTTCAGACAATTGATTGATTCAATTTAATCTCAATCTCAATCATTTCCATAAGTAATACAATGGGTACCAGAATACAAAGTAAACGGCTTTTTATAATTGAATTGTTATGCTAGCTCATAAGCTCATAATACAATGTAATTAGGTGTATTTTCAGCTTGAAGTTCTTTTTTCTCGATTCGTTTATTTGACTAAACGATTTGCGTTTGATTTACGTTTGTTATATCTTTTGTATGCAAAAAAATGCTCAACTTGGAATCCCTGCAGGCTTGAAGTGTTCCCAGATCCCTTTAGAGTCAAATGTACCAGAATCACAATAAAATGAAATAACTCTTTTATAGAGCATCGTATATTTAATTTACGAAATTACGTCTACTTTTGGTATCAAATTAATCAAAAGAGCATATTTATTCTATAACTTTATTTTTTAATATCCTTGTTAATAACCGTTATTTTTACATTTTAATTCATTCCCACTGTTTCTTTTATTACCTTTTACATTACAATTGTCCTGAATTCAAATGTGAAGCGTTTAATCGAGGAAATTAAATATTAAGTTAAGACAAAGATTCCACCTTAAGGATCGGAACAGTAAAATGTTGCGATGAAAATTCAACAGTAGTTTTCCGTCAAATGGCTGTCCCTTCAGCTAAATTGTTTAAGTGATCGGTTGAAGATACTGTTCAGTCAACGACCTCTAACGCTGATTTACAGCGAGAGGCTTTAACTCGTAAACCCTTTTAAACATTGTCCTCTTCATTTGACTAATTTTTAGAAAATAGATTTTCAACTGATGTATGGTCTTTTGAGGAAATTAAGCAGGTAATCAAGTTATTAAATTAAGATCAACATTTATTTTTTCGGTTGCAAAATATCTATAATTTTTCATGTTAAATGTATGAATAATATATAATATATATAAGAGTATTCAATTAAATAAAATAATAATAATGACAATGATAAAGACAGTAAATCAATATGTAATAATAAGGAGAATTGGAGAGACAATAAAAATATCTTGTAGAATGATATCAATTATTGTAATCCATGGAATGATTTCCGGTGATGTTTTTAAAACAATTTAAACAAACGGGAACTTTTCTCCCCTCCATTTTGATGGATTCGTTGATATCTACTTTCTCATTATCTGAGATCTTTTTTGCATTTGAATTTTCAGATGATGGATTTACTCCTAATGGGTCATTAAAGGCATCACTTGATTCTTTGTCAGATTGCTTTTGCATCGATTGTTCTGGTATTTTTGTTATGCTGTAGGCTACTGAGTTTTCTTGTTGAGTCGTTGTTGTTATTTTAGTTGAATGTTCATCTAGTCGATGACCAGGTAGAACCATTTTCTTCTTAATGCAACGGATACAAAAAATCAAGCCACAGGCCCAACAATGAAATCGAACATTAGATTCGTTAAAATCATAAGAACAGGTATGACATTCTTTCGAATTACGAAGTGATTGCCAATCAAGAGCAACTGATTCCATACAAGAGATTAACTGCTTAACATAATCTTCTTCTTCATTGGTTTCCTCTTTGGTAATCTCATGAGATTGATTTTCAATTGGTGAAATATTTTCCGTAGAATTATACTCTTCCTTATCTAAGGATGAACTTGACGTTTCATCAGAACCATCTTGTTCGGCGGCTTCTTTTTCAGCTGCTAAACGAGCGTCATGGTGAGCCTGAAGTCTCATCATACATTCTTGCACAATTCGTAAGGGCGAATCCACTGAATCAAAAGAGTCGCCAAGATATGATGGTTTATTAAGCTCATCATCCCCATTGCCTTGAAATAAATCTGATGAGTTTTGTCGAGTTGTTGGTTCAGTTGCTTTCATTTTTTCCTCTTGCGCTTTAATATTCTGCGGATAATCAATGATAAGTAATGTCAATTATTACAAGATCAAGAGATAGATGACAGAAAATTCCTATCAAGATAATTAAAGATATTTACCTCTTGTAGAAATCGAATGTGCTCCTCTAAACTCTGGATATGCTTGTATGTAACAGTAATGAGATCTTCATTTGATTCTCGAGGGTGTATTCCAACATCGAATCGATTATACATGGATCTCCAAAAGCGAATTACTTGTGGACAAGTGTTGACATCAAGGAAATCTAATAAACTTTGGGTTTTTTGACGTCTATAATAAAGTGGATTAACATATTCTACTTTATCAGCATCAAACAATGCCCATAAAGAAAAGGTGTTTTCTTTGAGCATCCATTCAGATCGTTCTTTATCACAATTACCAATAAAGGTTCCAAATTGACAAGAGTAAACATGATCATGTAGTGTTTGCAAGAATTTCTCGTTAAATTCAAATTCAAAAGGGAATTGTTGAGTTATCTGCCAAACACAGTCAATGAATTGAGTGAAAACAGGAGCTATTTGTTTAGGGTCAGGCTGCTGAATAAAACCACAACGCTGGGTAAATTTATGTCCAAAGGCTAACCATTCTTTTTCAATGAGAGCTTCAAAACCGTCAATTGTTCGATAGTAAGGGTCAAGTATTAAAGAAGCAAGTGAGCAAGTTTGTGCAGTACGATCCCAACCATCAGAACAATGAACCATCACAGAAATACCATCACGAACTGAAATTGCAATGAATAAAGCGGCATCCAAAACTGATTTGATATGTTTTAACCAGCCACTAGCTTCTAGGGCACTAAGAAAGGCATTAACTGACGGAACTTTAAGTTCACAGGCTATTGAAAAATCAAAGGAGAACAGAATTAGAGAAATATTTCTCTCTCACATACTTATGAGTTCATAAGAAATTTTTGTTAAAATATTTACCATCCATTAATTTTTGTAAGCTCGATCTCATAACATGAATATTTTCTATTGCATAAAAATGGTGTTTAATATTTCCATAATAAGTTTTATCCTCGTAACCTTTTCCGGCAGCTTTATTGGCCATAGCATTTATCTGGGAAAAAGTAAAGATTGTATATTAGAAACTGCACTAATGGATTTATTGTTAGTTTTTTAGATAAAATAAATAAATAAATAAATATTCACCATTGGGCGTGTATCCACAACGTATAAACATTTTGAACCCTGATTGGCACCAAGAATTGAACGGAGAAGTCTCTCATCGGCAGAACACCTTGTGTTATATAAACCAGGCAAGGGCTGGCTACTACGGCATATACTAGCTCCATTATTATGGCGATAAGTTAAAACAGGTATTCGAGACTTACTACGAAAAGTGGCACTTTCTCGTAAAGTTTGCTCATTTTCATTGCATGGCACAACCAAATAACGTGGATAGGTATCACATAGAGAATAGTCAACATTTATATCTGTTATGGTCCAATCTTCATTGGGAAGTCCCATTCGCATATATTCATTTCTAATATCAAATTTATTCCATGCAATTGACTTATCATGGCCCAAATCTTCATTGAAAGCCGAATACTGGAAACAAAATAAATCATTGATACTGGTCGGTTGGGAAATTTGAATTAAGCTAACATAAATATCATGAGCATCTTTTTCCTTAGGAATAACAAAGGTAACACAACGAAAATTTTTGCAACGCAAGTGAAGCGGGGTTCCTCCAGTACATGTAGCTAATTTTTCTATGGTACCAAGATGAGAATGAAGGATCCAGCTATCACGCTTACCGTCAGTATCGGTAAAAATAAGATGAGTTGGGGTTAAAAAAAGGGTTCCAAGAACACCTCTGGCACCAGCGCCATATCGACTACTTCCAGAGTTTTGAGAGCTAAAGCGATCCAATTTACGGACACCATCAATCTAGTAAAATCGATAAAATCAAAAAAAATCGAGTAGCAAAATTAAGCAATGGTATGACATACAAAATACATTATAGAGAGGTAAAATCATGGCAAATTTTGTATGTATTAAGATTAAAATGGAAAGAAAAGGTTCTCCATATGATAAATAAAAGAATTGATTAAAGTTAATAATTATACAACCCATAAAAAAGATTTTATCTGAGGTGTTTGCATACGAGAAATCGTCTTCTTACCTTAGCTTTTTTAATATAATCCATGATAAAAACAATCGTACAAATGTAAATAAATTAAATAACAAGAAACTAACAATAAAACATTCAACAAATTGGAACCATAAGTCAATCTAATATTTTTGTTATTATCATTATTTTCACAGCAAATGCTCAATGTTTAGCTATATTTTGGCTATTTACAGTCCAACTCAAAATTCGCGGTTTTTTTTAATTTAACTGTAATTTAGCATTGGATTATTTAAATTAAAGCAAACAATGTTTGCCAAACACGCTGAAATTTTTTTCAAAACTCTTCTTAAATTAATGAAGTATTGCCTCAAGCCTCCAGCTTCAACCTATTCTAAACTAATTTTCACGTAAATTACATGTTATTCCCAAAAATTTTAAGGTGAATGTTACTTTCAAAAATTATTCAAATCCTTGAATTCATTGTTTTCTTACATTTCCCCTTACTATTTCTATTTACGTGATCCAATTCATTAAAATATTATAAGGACAACATGAACACATGATCAGCATATCCAAGCCAAATCTTCCTATCTGATGGCTAGTGAAGCATTAAAACGTTTAACTTCAACTTCACTCAGACAATGTCGATTTTGACTTTCACCAATGACTTTTTGCATTTTGATTTAAACTGTTGATATCCAAGAACATTACTGTAACAAGATTAACCTTCAATATTTCGATTCAACTGTTGAGCTAAAGCTAAAAATGCATCTTCTTTGCTTCACCTGTTGAATATCAAACATCTATCAGGATTCACTAACAGCTACTCAGTATGTCCATTCCAAGCATATTATTGCATATCTACACAAAAAAGCAAATGGATTAAGAACGTTTAAGAAAGGTGGTAAATCGATTTTTGTTTGACCATAAAGCTTTAATATGTCAAAAGTCTAAAGTCTATGAATTGGTTTTTCAAAATGGCTTAACATTAACCTAGAAACTAATGGACTTGCTATAGAAGACTCAAAGCTTATAGTGATCGCGAGAATCAAGCAATAAGGAATCAGCAACAGCGAGCTTCAAGGAACATAGCTTGCCTCAGAGTAAATTTAAGTTTCGATGCAATTCTGAAGCTTTAATAAATTTGACTGTTATTTACTATAAAACCATTTTAATGTGCTTTGAAAATTAATCAGAGAAACTTCCCCATCATTTTGATAAGCGCTGTACCTGCAAATGGAATTAACAAACGTACTTACAATGTTTACATCTGCCTCCAACATTCAAGACAATCTAGTTTATCATGTTTCTGGTGTTAGTAATTCAGTTAATTCTAGGTTCACTTTTATCAGAGAAACTCATTAATCAGCATTTTCTTAGTTTTATGGCATGATAATACATTTACTTTGTTCATTTTATGTGCAAATAACTTAGCAATCAGTCAATTTTTTATTTACCATTTGTTTCTAATTAGTCTCATAATTGTTTATTCATTTTTCTACCATTTCTTTTATAAAATTTCTTATTTACGTGTAACATTGGAGCAATCAATCGGTTCAATTTATACTGTATCCACTGACAAAACCGATCAGAAAGGTAATCTCTTAATACAGGTAAACCATTTTTATATCAATAATTTTTTCTCTCGCTTTTATTTCATTTTCTCTTTGCATAATTTATAAAGACTCTAAAAGTTAATGGTCTAATCCACCCTGGATTACAGTCAGGATCACCTTTAAAAGCTACAATTAAACCTTATCAATCTTTCAGATACCAAACAGAACAGTAATAAAACAAGGTAAAAGAGTCAATTAAAGACTTAATATTTAACAAATATCAGAGCATCTTGAAGAGTGCATAATTGGTGTCATTTTCACCAGCAATGCTAATTCCTTCATAAGACAAAGAATCTTCCAGAATCCATTTGTCATCTATTCCAACCAATACATACCATTGCAAGTTGAACAAAATGAAGAGACAAAATTTGAAGCGCTATGATGGATACAGAAAACAATACACATTGATAGAGTTAAATCTAAAATTTTTTTCGCAATTTTTCATCTCATTTCTTTCTCATTTGTCCTTGCTTTTTTACAACATTATCATTCTGGTACATTTATATCATGCTATATTATAATTTATAAACATTATATCAAGACAGTTTCACATTTTCCTCCCCTTTTCCCTTACCAATAAAACATGGTAAAAAATGATATAGTAGTAAAATGACTGGCTGCCGAATGAATCTGCTTATCTTGAATAAACTCCCCTAAAACTCTCATTTTTCCTCTTCCATCCTCACTCTCTCTTTCTCCCACCTTGCACATCTTAATTAATTATAATTATTATTACTACAATCAGATCAGTGATCATGTTAGAAGCCTTTTGACCCTTTAGCATTTAACACCCAAGTTCTCAGCCTAAATAAACATGACTCTCTTCGTTTCTAATGCTTTTCTTGTCTCTCTTCTTTCTCAGTGCTTACATTATCAGTTACGGAACTAGAAACATAAAAACATGGTATTTCAAGGAATCTAAACCTGAATACAAATCATAATCATTATCCGAAGCGAAAATATATCTTTATATTACTGTTTACCCGTAATCTTCAATCTCTCTTTCCCTTCTCCCACTTTTGTAAAGGTATTATAATGATGAGGGAGGGTTTCAGAGGCTTTTATTTCCTCAATATTTACACGATTCACAAATAATTCACTTAACTCCACCGAGGAATTGTTGATTGTTTGCAAAAATTATTTATAAAGTTACTTTAAAGTCAACACATTCACTTCACACCGACAACTCATACCTCCATTCAACCAACTTGTAAATCATATTTTGTCTTGTTGCCTTCATTTTTGGCTTCCTTTTCAACTCAATATCCATGTTTAATTCAAGTCACATTCAACTCTGGGTTAACTTCAACATTCAACTGACTTCATGTATTTCCATGTGTAATGATACATTTTTGTTGCACTTCTGGATTGGGTTTCAACTGTTTGACTACAATTTTCCCAAAATCATGTCATTTACTCACCTTTTTAGATGAACTTCATTTCGTTTCCCTCTTTGGTCATCATCATGAAGAGAGCTTATCCGTAGACAGTATATGATCGTTTCCACTGTCATGGAGTTGCTCTCTTTCTGGTCTGACCTTTACATCACCTTATTGACTCACAAAGGTATGTAATGTTCATTCAAATAGTTATGATGTTAAATATCGTTTATTTTTATGCTTTTGATCAGTTACAAGTAGAAAGGTGAAACTAATGGTTTGGTTTTTAAACATTGAAAGTTGAGTGACAATAATCACTTTCAACCCTGAATCTTTATGATGTTCAGTTGAATTTTTGCTTTGCTCATAGTCATACCAGTCTAACCTTCGAGGTAACAAGTGCAGAACGCAAAAGAAAATCTAAATTCAATAACATTAATCAATCTGGTTTTGTTTATCAATTTCGTACAATGCTCAATTGAAGGTGTTGCCACAACATTGAATTTATAAAACACAAAAGAGAAATAAATGAATGTTGGTTGAAATGACACAATTCAGATTGAATTTATTGAATGGGAATTGAAAATGTTGAAATAACACCCATAATTGATTAAATTTTTATTAAGTTTGTAAAATATTGAATGATTTTAATACAAACGTTTAACTCATTTAAACAAAAATCGCCTTCAAAAATTATCCGTTTTTTCGAGTGGAAAAGTGAATCTATTCAGTTTATTGACTTACTTGGCATTTTATTGTTCATTGTATTGATCTAACTTTTCATATTAATTAATTCTTTGAATCGTAGGATTCGGTATTGATCAAAACTTGTCACTCAATCCTTTTGATATTGAACACATCTAAATGGTTAAACATTGTAAATTTTACAAAATTTTAACACTTTAATTGTTTGTTTCCTATTGAAACCTACATTCTGGTTATAAATTGATTATACTAAAAGGTGGATCTTTGGTTAAAAAATCAAAGGAAGAAATAATCAAATCAACCTTGACTGTGAGTGTAAACAATTTAACAGCGCCAAGTCTTTTAAATTCATAACAATTACATTACATTAAAGGTTTAAAATTGGTGATGTTTTAATTGTGTAATTTAACCTCATTTTAATCCTTTTTTTTCTAGATTCAAAAAAAAAATAATCTGAGAAAACAAAATTCTGTCTTTAGGTTTACAAAATTATCAAGATTCGGTAACAATCAATCAATTACGTTGAATATACAGTAAAAAATCGAAACAATTGAGCGCACGTTTGTTTTTTGTTGGTTGAAATTTGAAATAAGTACAAAAATGGAACGTATTACAAATGAAAAATGAAATAAACAATCAAAATGTAATCAAAACAACAACAACGACAACAACAAGCATGATAACAGCAAGTTTACCGTTCCAATTAAAGGTGTGGTTAAATTAATTGAGGTCAAGGAGCAGGAGATGGATGAAAGTTAATGGCTAACAAATTATGACTAGTTTTTTGGAGCTATTTCTTTTGTTATGAAATGTGTTTACAACCATATTGCATCCAATAGACTTTGAAATTTTGAAACAATTTCCATGACAAATTGAAACAATCTCAAGTTGACGGTGTTCTCAAGTATTGCCATTCATCTTAAATACGATATGTGCCTCAACACTCGACTCTTTTAATCCACCAACAAAGATTAATTCATAACCTAAAGTATGGATATTTCAGTAGTTCAGTTATATCTAATCAACTACTCTTTTTAAACTATTCAGATAACTCGATAACTTTGAATAGCTGGTAAACGTGTATGTAAATCAAGTTGTTTTGTATGCACTTTAAATTGCTGTTAATGAAATTGTTGATGTTATCTTGTGTTTCTTTTCCATTTTGATTGTTACCAACATTTCCCATTTGTTGTCATACAAGTCTTCGTAACGAAATTTTTACAATTAATTTAGTTGCTGTGATTATCTAACTGGTCACAATTCAACGGGTTAATTAGGCAAGATTTAACAACAACATCTCTTGTAAATTGTGATAACACCGTAAAAAGGAAGGAAAGCAACGGCAACACTGACAAACAAGGTTCCGGCACAAAATATTAAAGATCCTAAGACGGGCGCGAGAAATAATTTACTGGCAAAAACGGCTCCACGAATGGCCTTTCTTTGGATTGGACTTTCCTTCTTGTAACGATATTTACAGCCAAATATGCTGAACTTTGAATAATGGTCGCCAAAAAATTTCAACCGACGAAGAGGTTCACCACATCGGTAGCAAAACCCAGTTTTACATCTGTTACAATGCATATGATCACAGCCTCCACTTTTTTGGATAAAAGTCTGTTGAAAAATAATCAAAGAATAGGAATTAAAATTTTGAAATTAAAAATTAAAGGTTAATTTGATAATTATTTTTGGGTATTTTTATTTTGGGCGTTGATTGTTTATTAAATAAAGTGGCATAAATTTAGTGTCCATGAGAGGAAACATGAAATACTAGTGTAAATACGGAAATGTATAGTTCCTTGTCTGGCTTTAACAGCCAATCTAAAATTACCTATTCGTTTCAAGATAACCTTGATTATTGATGATTGATTGTTGTTAATGAATTTTCTGTTTCTATAATATTAACTTGATTACTTTGTACTCGATTACACTTAAAGGTTATTGGAGATCAATTTATGCAACTTTTGAAAAGCTGTTACAAGGATAAGTTGGACGATGACTGAAGAGCAAAATTAAGTTGAAATCAGCTCGTGTGATGAAATTTACTTAGACAAGGACTTATTACGACATTGGATTACCTTGCATTTTGGACATCGTTGAGCATTTAATTGACCTTGACTTAGCTGCTTGGCCCAAACTTTGAGAAGACGATCACCTTGTCGATATTGTCCACAGGTTAATCCTTGGTGCCAAGGAGCATGACACAGGAAACACCAATAATATTGACATTCATCACATTTTACTCTAAAAAAAGTGCAAAAGAAATTCATTAAAATCTTTATCTTATAAGTCAAGTTGCTTGGACATGAAATCAACTTCAAACGAGAGACAGAGAAACTATTGGTTTTTCCAGAAACAAAACTCAAGTCAATGACCATTGTCCTAATGTTAAGTATTAAGGCAATGTAATTATACAATTGAGTAAATTTGCCATTTAGTCGCTAAAATAATATAACCTTGTAAAAGTTAACCATCAAGTAATTGGCAATTGAGTAAATTATAAATAAATTTGATGGTCAATTAGATGTAAAATAAAGTCAAGAAGCAACAATGCGATGATACAAATTGTGCTATTTATGAATCTATTCTGGTTTCTAGTCTGGTTATGAAAATTATTTATTAATATATGTATCAAGGTATCTTTGAGATTGTTCAGATTGATTGATATTTGCAAGGAAGAGGAAGTAAGATGTAATTTATTAATAAATAAGGAAGAGATATGAAAGTGAAAAGTAAGGTTAAGCTATTAATTAGTATCATTAGGTTTTTGTTTTTGTTTTACCTTGATTAAGATTTAAAGATTGAAGGTGTTGTTGTAATTTAAAGGTAATTCAATAATCAACAATTAAATTTTGTTTCAAATAATGAAGGAAGTTGCAAAAAGATCATCAAAATGGTCAATGTTGCTGGTGATGAGGAGCATCACTAAAATAAAGATTAGGTCAAGGTAAATGAGTAAACAAGTTATTGAAGGTTATTTATTCATTGAAAAAATATAATCAGATATGAAACTCGTACGAGGTAATCAGCAATTTATACAGAATCGTGAATAAAATATCAAAGGTAAAATAAAATTGAGAAAACTTGGAAAATAAGCGAACAAGAACCAAGCTATTATCACTCTAATGAACAATAATTTTACTCATTTTTTCGATGATTTTATTACATTGCATTGGTTAGTTGATTCTAATTGTAAGGTGGTAACAATTGAAAGTTAATGAGAAATTGATTGTTTTTAGGTTAAAAATGGCTGTTGTACAGTTAGAATTAGAAACTGAAAATTGTATTGAAAATTTTGCAAAATTTAGCTCAACATTAAAGTAATTGATAGCCGACAGTTTGGTTGGTGAAGGACAGCTATTTAATTGATCAGAAAATTCGTTGCAACCCTTTGAGTTAATTGGCTTTGGTAAATTAGCAAAACATGATTAACTAATCAAGATAAATTGTTTGGCTAGACATTATTTTTCATACTTGTTAATGATGAATCAATTGATTGACAATTATTTTACCTTGAAAATGATTAGCAGTAAAATGTAGCAAAACAGATGAAATTATCATAGAAACTTGTTTTCATGAATTATTTATGCATGAAATGATATAATATCCAGAAATCAACAGCCAATAAAATGGATTGATTTGCTTTATTGTTTTGTGCAAATGATGATACGACTTATAGAGGAATCCTTTTTTCATGACTCAATTCATTTCTTGGACCAAAGTTTGATTACATTATTTGATTTTCATGGTTAGTTAATCTAGTTTTTCCTTCGAATTAATGGTTTGTTCAGGAACAATTAAGGGAATTGCGATTTATATTCCATCAACATTGGAAAACAATTTAAGGCAATCAAATGCGACGAGGTGAAGGGTTACAAATCGGGATTAAAATACGGTTAAATCAATTAAGGAAACTTTGTTAAGTAAAGCTGGAAAAAATCAACGCAAATGTTTCGAAGTGAGTATTTTTAAAATGCTTAATCTGGTTCACAGAATCAAAATGTATCACAATCAACTATCTTTCCTTATTGAACTTAATTTGATTGTAGCTTTACTTTTTTATTCTTTCACCACTAATTCAGATAATGAATGATTAGCTTTTTTTGATTTTGGAAAAAAGATGATTTTTTTAGTTTAATTTAATTCTTCTCTTCGTTGACAATTTGCTCACAAGTTAATTGATTTTTTTACCAGAAAAACTCTTTAGGTTAGAGATAGGTTCTGGTTTGTCTTGTTAATATTTCAGTTTGGCTGTTATCAATGGGTTACTGGGTTTTCTGGGTTTAAATTAATTGCTGAATTACTTGCTTATACGTTTGAAAGTTTATTCAATCAAGTATTTAGGTGTTTTAGTTGGACAATCTAGATTAGCTAGTGTTTGTAATTGAAATATTTTGCAATTAGTGAGAAAAAAGATAATTGTTTGGGTGAAATGAAGTAGAGTTGGAGCTTAAAATTGGAATCGAAGAAAAATGTAGACATTTTTTAATTAGCAAGTGAAATGTGACATACAAAGAATTCAATCAGCAAATCATGACTGTGTCCATTAATTTCAAAAGCAGCGTAATTGCAACAATTGATTTCCTCGCACTATGGACAATCATTAATAAATCATTACAGTATTTGAATGGACTGGACTTGAATGATTTGCAGGATCATTTGAAGGGAAATTTTCAAAAAGAAATTATCTTTGCTCAGGTAAAGTTGACTTAACGATTTTTATGACATTTTGCGATTAAATGATCTAATCATTCAATTTCTTGGGGCGAGTTTACAGAATCAAAGATGGGTAATTTGCAAGACTTGTCATTAAACAATATTTTGATTATAATCAAACCTTGGAGCAATATAAATTGACAATTGAAAGAAACTAGTAAAGTATTACCAATTTGCATTTAATGTTACTCTGGTTTATGATTTTACAGCGGCTGAGAAATAAAAACAGTAGTCAAGGATAAAGAGATAAAATAACTATCGAAATTAACTAAGCTGAATCATATTAATCAGAGATAGCCATGAAAACTGATTCTGAATAAAGGAGGAAAAATTGCCAGAGAAAAGAATTAAATTGATTATGAAATGAAAAAGATTGAATAACCTGGTTTAATCAGAAGGAGTGAGGGAAAGAGATTGTGATTAGTAGAAAGTGAAAACCAAGGTGAGGTGCATAATAAGGACTTTTTAAAAATAATCCAAAAGCAAATGCACAATGGATAAGGGTTCAGAATTAGCCAGAAGGTTAGCTTACTAACGATAACACTTTGAAGAGAAAAATTTGTAAGCTGTCATGTTACTAGAGAGACTTGGAAAAGAAACGCAATAACCCAAAGAAAGGAACAATAAACATAAATTATTGGTCCCATGATAAACTTAATTTTGCTGAAGTTTCTACATTGCAATTCCTTTATATTCTTACCTTGAACTTGTAGAATCTTTTTTAACCATTTTCTTCATTGTTCTGAGTTGCTGGCTGTTTTTCAATGTATACATAGTTGAACAGGAGGGACATGTTTTAGCGAGAAGGTTACAGTTGTTTTCTTGAATGAGACGGAAATAAATATCTCTTAACTTAGAATCTAAAAGGGAAGCAATTTCCTCTGGATCAATGGGCGAGTGACACTGAATGTTGATACATTCGATTCTCATGGAGCCCATCTCGACCTGAGAGGCAAAATATTGCCGCAAACAATCGGTACAGGTGGCATAATCACAACAAGAACGACGAGCCAAGGCTGAATTTTGATAACAAATTTTACACTCTTCCTCAGACTCAGATCCAATGTCGAGTATTAACACTCCACCATTATCAATAGTACCATTGCCATCAACAAATGAAGGTATATCCGTTGAGGTTGTAGATGAGTGTGTTGACGAAAATGGCGATGGCGGTGGTGTAATGATGGCATAAGTTTCCATTAAAACAGTTAATTATGTACAAAACAATTAGACACAAGCACAGGCAGAGAAACACAGAAAGGTTAACAAGCTAAATCCAATGGAAATAGAAAGAGAGAGACAGAGAGAAAAAAATCAAGCCAAAAAAATGAAGAAACAAAGAAGATACAAGAGTAACTTGGTTGGCTGACAGATTACCTTCTTCTTGTTGTACTGCCGTTGTTTTTGGATGAAAATTATGTAGCTGTAGTTGTTAATTGTTACTTGT
Organism: Tetranychus piercei; assembly: GCA_036759885.1. Taxonomy (NCBI): domain Eukaryota; kingdom Metazoa; phylum Arthropoda; class Arachnida; order Trombidiformes; family Tetranychidae; genus Tetranychus; species Tetranychus piercei. Next base: position 18,479,737 of record CM071878.1, read on the forward strand.
CAGCAGCTAAAATGAAATATAGTTATCAAAGTTGGCTGTACAATTGTTAAAAATGATTGAAGTTAAGTTAAATTGTTTCTGTTCACAATTGAAAAGAGAGAAACAAGTGAAACATGCATTGAGATGAAGCGGTAAACAACGAGAAACAAAAAGTAGGAGGGAAAGTGAGAAGTAAAAGGCGTTCGGCTTAGCTTTCAATGTCAACGAGTTTACTAAAAAAATCTAAGCTCACTTTCAACCAGCCTTATTTAACCAGTCTTGAATTAATTACTGATTAACATTTGTTCATCTAGTTACCAATTTAAACCAAATATGTAATACTTTTTGCGTCTTTCAGTTCGTAAACAAACTTAATCGATAAATTTTCAGTTGTAACACATAAGACCATCATTCTTATCGTGATTATTGCCAATACAACTAATTACATTTACCTTCACTAACACCATTAACAACACCATCTTCTTATCATGAATTACATCGCAAACAAATTTTCCAATTTACTTTCATTTTTTGCACTTTTTTTGTGCTTTCTTGACAATTCTATTAACTTTTTTGGTTTGATTGTCGTTCAACCAATCAACTTACAATCAATAATGCATCTTTAACTGCCTTGGTCAATAACATTAGTGTCAATGATATCAAAAGACTGCTTTTCTAGCAAATTCTCGTTTTAAGGAAATTTCCAGCCAATCATCATTATTTTAATTTCATTGTTTGTTTGCAAATTTACATTTTATGAACAATTTAAAAGATAAATCAGTCAAAGTCTTATTGTGATCAAGTCTAGATCATGAATAACCTTTAATCACTATTTTAACACAACTAACTGGTAACTAATCTGATTATTTGATCTTTGTTTTGTAAATGTCTCTTTTAGCATTTGCAAATCTGTTGGTAATCTGCATTCATACACACAAACACACACCTAAATTCATAAGTTATTAATTTGTGTTTAAGGAGCAGGTTAATTATTTGTCAGAACAGATTTGTAATCAATAACAAAGTAACAAAAAAGGTAAAATTAACTATTCAAATTGAACAATTCACTGGTTTAAAGCTAATCTTGAACACTTAAGCATTCACAACTAGACTAGTTTCACCTAAATTTTGGATGAAGCAATTATTCTCACAAAATCATAATTGGAAACTTCCTCAATTTGCTTGACTAATTGCTACAATTTGACCTTCAATAATTGGCGTACGTTGACATAGGTAAATAAAGTGGATCAAACAAGATCAATAAAGAAAGAATATATTAAACTTTATATAATTAAACTAAAAGGTTACAATGATTAGATAAAGTGTATTAAGATCTAGGATCGATTAGTTAAAATTTAATTTGATATGGGACGCTTATTGCTTAATGAAGATGAAGATAAGCATGAAGCTACAGTTTTACACTGGCATGCACATTCAGTGTGCGATACTACTTCAAATTGATTAACATCTCTGGTGACTTTGTCTTTCTCCATGGTGTAGACTGCAGCCTAAAACGGAAGAACAAAATAAGCAATTAATCGGTGTCATGTAAATTAACTTAAATTCAGTTCTTACTGTGAAGTTATAAGAAGTCTTTTTCACTGGTATACAGTCAAATTGCCATGAGAAGCATGCTTGAGGGCAACGTAAAACTTGCACTGATGATGGATTGTAAATTATTTCAGGTTGATTGATATTACCAAATTTAACAACAGTCATCACTGGTTTACAATCGGTAGTGCCATTATCGAAAATGTGACCTGCAGTTTCTAACGAAAGTAAAATAGAAGAGTTGAATGGATATTCATTGAGTTATGTAGATCAACATACGAAATATTACTTACTCTCGAAATTGGCTTTAGTTATCGCTTCATCAGCAGTAATGTTGGTACCAATTATGATATTTTGGAATAGATTTACGGTAGTCAGTTTATTTTCCTGAAAAAACAGGGAATAAGGATTAGATGGTTCAACTTTATATGTTTCGTTTATTACCTTAACATTTGATTTGAAGAAACTCGAGGAAAAAAAGTCAATCATTTTATTCATGGGTTCATCACGAACATTGTACGACAGAGGTACGGTCATCTCATTTCCACTGACTGTTTGGCGTTGATGAGCATAGCGTGAGTAATCACTCGCATACTGATCTCGATAATCAGGTTGATAATTAGGTTGATTTTGGCGTAAGTTTTGAGGCACAACTGGACCGTATCTGGGAATATTTGGTGATACCATTGGAGAAACGGCTGATGAAACAATCGGTCTAGCCATTGGAGGTGGTAATCGAGGTGGTAATTGAGGCAAAAACTGAGGCGCAAATTGTGGTGGTAACTGTGGTGGTGATTGCGGTGGTAATTGGGGCGGTAATTGTGGTCCCATCACTGGTAATGGTAAACTTCTATACCTCGATAATTGAGGAAATTCTGGGTCTGCACCAATATTTCTTCGAACATTTGGTAAGTAACCTTGATTGACAGATAACTGGTGATTAAGAGGCTGACTAACTGAACGTGCATACGTCTGTGGTTTTGTGTAAAGATGTTCAGTATAACCACTGTCATTCAAATTGTAATGACGATAATATTGTGTTGCCCCGTCGGGTAAAGTTGTAATTTTATGATACCCAGAATATTGACGTGGTTCAATTTGTGAAGCTGTTGATTGAGGCTGTGGACGATACTGTTGACCATTTACTACCGTATTAACTAGAAGATGGCACACAAAAAATAATAAAAAGTACATCGAATAAGTACGATTAAACATTTTCAACAGCTAATGAAATAATTAAATTATAAGTAAAACAATAAAAAAATTAATACGCTAATAAAAAATGAAAATTTAAACACCAGTGACCATGAAATAATCATTTTAACCCTAAAATTTAATTTATTTATATAGAAAATTTTTAATTTTTTCTTAAAATTGATTGGTTTAATTTGAAAATTACTTGATTAAACGCTTTTTCTATTAAGATTACAGCAAAAAATAGCAAAATATTCAGGTTTTTCAAGTTCGATGTATCGAATAATGTCAATATATCGAACTGCTACCGGTGCTAGTGATTCAAATTGATTGCACATGTTAGTCAGCTGACTTTTTGAATAAACTTTTTCCATGTTTTTTGTCAAATTTTCTCAATTTTGAGTTTTAATTAAAATTGTTGTTATGTCGACAGTTAATGGATGTGTTGCATTTATAACTGGAGCTGCCTCTGGCCTCGGTAAAGCTACTCTAAAACATTTATTGACCAAAGGAGCTCGTGGAGTATACTGTTTTGATACTCAAGCTTTTCCTGAGGAGGTGGAAAAAAGTGACAATTTCGCCTCATATCGAGGTGATGTGAGAAGTGAAGAAAATGTTTCTGCTGCTTTGGAGGAATGCTATCAAAAATTTGGAAAGATTGACACTGTAGTTAACTGTGCTGGTGTTTCTGTTGCTTTTCGATTATTCAATTTTAAGAAAAACAGAGCCCATGAATTGAAAGATTTTGCCGATGTTTTTCAAGTTAATTGTCTGGGAACTTTCAATGTAAATCGTTTGGCTGCTGGTTATCTGTACAAAAATACGCCTGCTGAAGCCAGTGGATTACGAGGATTAATTATTAATACCTCTGGTAATGCTGCTTTTGATGGACAAATTGGCCAGGCTGCTTATTCTGCCGCTGCTGGAGCAATCAATTCTATGACTTTACCTCTAGCTCGTGATCTTGGAGTTGTTGGTATTCGTTGTTTGACGATATCCTGTGGATACTTTAAAACTCCTCTCTTAGCCCATCTTCCAAAGAATATCTTGGAATTTCTGGAAAATTCAACTTTGTGTCCGAAAAGATTAGGACAACCCGAAGACTATGCGAAATTAGTGGAGGCTATAATGGATAATGAATATTTGAATGCAACAATAATTAAGTTAGATGGTGGAATGCGTATGTTTTTGTAGATTTTTTCTGCCCATTCAACTCTAGTATTTGAATATAAGACCTTACCAAGTCTGCATTTTCATTAGTTTTTCACTGGAATCTTTAATGACAATTGTTAGCCAAAATTTTATGTAAATAGTAGATTCAAAATAAAATTAATTTAGTTTATTTCTTTCCTATTATTAAGAAATCTTAGTTAAAGGGTGTTGCGGATAAAAAGTATAATTTATCTCATCTTACACAGTGATAAAGATGACGATGACCAATATAATAATGAAGATAACAGTGAAGATAAAATTAAAAATGAAACCAAACATAGACTTTCACTGTTATCTTCATTATTATCTTGGTCATCGTCATCTTTATAACGGTGTAAGGTAAGATAAATTATACTTTTTATCCGCAACACCCTTTAGTTATTAAACCTGGTCATTTAAAAAACGAACTAGCTTTGATCGATAAAATGATCATGGCATTCATTTTCTTGAAAAATTACTGAATTGAGTAGCCTTTAAAATCGAAATCAAAGTTAATCAATTACTTGAAAACGACTTAAACTCAACGTGTTCAACAAAATTTCAATGGAACCAGCAATCTAACTGGCAAATGTAATTTATGAGTAGAAAGCATTATAAATTTCGATTAGTATTCTAATTAACAAAATATGAATTGAACTTGATTTTGATCGCACATTTTAGATGATAGAATTTAATTCATCAGTTTAAGGTACAAAGGATTGGTGATAATTAGTCAAAAGTTATTTAGTAAAAGTTGTGGATAAAATATTTTTCTGTTAACAGTGTGAAATGTGATAATAATTTGTATTGAAAGGCACCATTTAGAACATAATCAACGGTATTGTAAATAAACACTTTTTATCACATTTCAAAAGACTTGATAGTCAAGTGAATTTGTTTTATTCATCGATGAAAAAAACACTCTGAGATCGTTGTTTGATTGATTTCTTTAGCCGATAGGTTAAGTCTCAGCTGGACGAGGTTTGGCCATGGTCATTGTGTTACGTTCACCATGTTTTAAGCCAATCGCAAATGAATAAACCAAAGAATCAACTATTACGCCTTCTTCAGCAAACTTAGCTAGTCGATCAAGCAAACCATTGACAGGAACTTGAAGTACTTCGACGATTCTTCCATGAGCTGAATTTGAGTGTTCGTTTTCAAATTCAGAATTCTTAGGAGAAGGATTTTGTAATGGATCGTCGCCATCAATCATCACTGAAACTAAGCTCACTTTAGCAGATGATACAACTGTAAATTAGAAAAGAAAAAATTATTAGCAATTTGTACAGATTCTTATAAACATCCAGGTAAATAACTCAATTCTATCCAACAATTCAAATTAGATGAGATTAGGATTAAAAAGAAATATAATTATCTGTATTGATATTTACACTGTCAAAGCAAGTACCAGGTTAAAGTTCGAGAATGTTAAACGCTTACGTTGTAAGTATTGGTTGGATAACAATCTGATGATAACAATACAACAATCAATGTTTATCAGTTGAATATAAAAATAGCAACTTCAATCAATGTTAAACATTGGCAAATCAAGAAAAATTGGGTTTATAAGCAACTTGCATCATCTTTCATCTTTCATCTTCATTGGCAGATTTAGACGATTATTGTCGTTCACTGTAAATAACCACTTGAGTAATCGTTAAACTTTAGTAATTAGTGGAAAAAATTGGTCAATAACAATAAATGTCTTCAATCTGTAAACAGCGAAAAATACGCAGAAAATCGATAGCCTTGTCACGTACAAAATATAAATCATAAACCAATTGAAGTGAGTATCTAGAAATTGCCATTGAAATGTTGATTATTATCGATTGACTAGTAATATTTTTCTGCGTATCGTTTATGAAAAGAAATAAATTGTTAAGATTAACTATTGAAACAATAATCCAACTCAAAACAAAGAAACAGATTTATCTATAGACATCAGAAATCAAAAAATGTATTTTCAGGGAAAAAAATCGACCTTGTCTAATATTGAAAGGTTTACAAACATTTAAAGATTTATCTCAAGATCATACTCCAATCGATTCAATTCAATGTAATTAAAGATAATCTGAGTAAAATGATTAAGTCCATTGGAGGGAAAAAATACCCTAAAAAGATGAACAATTGAGTATCAAGATTAACCAGTGTCTGGATGTTATAATTCACTTCATTTGCAATTAGAATAATGATTACCTTGTTGACCAACCAACTTGGTATCAATCAATCAATGATTGATTTTTTGGGGTAAAATCAAAGATTAAAAACCTCTTCAGTAGTAAAATCAAATGATACTTAAGAAATCAAGTAATCAAGAAAATTTTTGCTGGATTGACTTGATTTTTTTATTGTTTTGCTTCCAATTAAACATAACAACCGAGGTTAATCAATAATTAAAGGAGAATAAAATTTTTCAAGTTTCCATCTTTGATCACCTGATTATCAATGAAGTTGTTCACTCAACTTGATTTTGTATTTCCTTATTTATTAATAATTCATCTTCAATGATAATCAAAACTCTTGGATAATTAGTTAAGTAGAGCCAGTAAGATTGAGAGAAAGTGTTGATAATGAAAAAAAAAGAAATTAACTGAGAATTAAAGTGAAAAAAAATTTGTATTCTAAAAAGGTAAATCTGGTGGTAAATTTGTAATTTTAAAATTAACCTTTCATCATAAAACAGGTGAATAAGAGCAGTTTGAGTGAATTTAAAATTAATTTTGTAGGTCGACAAAGAGTTTGGTGTAAGATTAAAGTAATTGCCAAAAAAGATGGTGGGTTAAGGAAGATTAGACGAAAGGGATAATTGGAGCATATTGTTGAAACAATAATCAAATCGATTTGCACTATTAACAATGAGAGTAGAAATAAAACGTTAAAGTTAATTGATAATTCATCAAGATCTGACAATTCTATTTAAAAGAATACTGAAAATGCTTAAAATGGGCAAAAAACAAATCACGAGATGATATCAACAAAAATGGTCAAATTAAAATGAAATAACCATATTTGATTAAAAAAACAATGAACCCATTGTTTGTTTGTTTTGTGAGTAGAATCGACTAATTATCAAGGTAAATGGGAAGCAGAAAAGTTGGTTAGTGTGAAACAATTATCATACTGCCAAATTGTCAGGGCAATTAAATGAAAATGGTACATACCAGGATCAACTGATGTTGGAGGAGAAATGATCTTGATTGCTGTTGATGTGTATCCAGTATCGTCTTCAATTTCTTTATGTGCAGTTTCCTCAGGATCACCATTTATATCCATTACTGTAGCTGGAAATTCAAGAGTATAGGATTTTAACTGAGCTCGAAATTGTTTAACCAGGATAAGGCAATCACACATAACTCGTCTACAAAGTATGGCAATGGTAACCAAACCAGTTGAATTTTCCGAACCAGCTTTGTAGGCATTTTTAAACTTTTTCACCTTATCAACACCTTCCCAATACCTGTCTTTGCCTGCACCATCACGGTAATGGAATCGAGTTAATTGTAAAACTTTACCAGTGTATAATGGCTCTTCATCCACTGGTTCACAGGTTCCGTGGTCGAGGATCATATCTTTGGAGATGGATGAGGAGGATGATGATGTTAGGTTGGTTGAAGGCATATTTGAGTTGACAGTTGGTTGGTTTGATGAAACTGTTATTGTTGTGATTGAAACTGCTGTGTTTGGCGACTGTGGTGATTGCTGATTGTTATAAGTCAATGGTTTGGAATCAATAGGCATTCTAAGTGAAAATTTCTCTACCGGACAGGATCTTATTGATATTGCACAGAAAGGGGAAGAAAGGGAGAAAATCAGATAGTAAGATGAAGATGATAAGAGCAACGACAAAAAAGTAAGGTGAGAGAGAATGGGGATAGAAAGGGAAAGAAAGTAAATTAATATTGAATGATATAATAAAGAAAACGATGGGAAAACTAATAAAAATACAAGGTTAAAACAATGTTCAAAATCATGTTACCTTAGGAGGAGTTGTGATGATGAGAACCATAATGATCATTGAGCATTATTGATAAGGCCTAGTATCCATTGGTAATTGATAAGTAAGAAAAGGGGGAGATGAAAGGAATAAGATAACATCTTCTCTCTTTTCTTATGCATAACCAGCCTTTGATTTGATTAATTTTTTCATCCCATTGACGGTATGGGAACGAAAAATGATTAGATGATCATCAGGAGTGAGCAATTTGGGTGTTTACAACGCACTTTTGCGACTTTAATCATCATTTCCCTCTGTCTTCCTTCTTCACAGGTTTTCTTTCATCTATCACGTGTAATGGAAATGGATTCATTAAAGCAATCACAATAAAATTAACCATGTTAATAACAATACTTACATCAATAGTAAAGTGCTTTTCCAGTTCCAATTCAAAATGAAACAAACCAAACAATACTTACATTACTAGAAAAAAAACCCGAAAACGGTAACAAATTAAGACATGAATTGAAACAATGACATGTAATAAAATGATACGGTAAAACAAAAGGGGTTAATCATATACATTGTATTGCGACTGTTTTCTTCATTAAGAGGAGATAATTTTTCTAAACCACGTTTTTCACTTGCGATTCAATGAGACTAAAGATTTTAATTACATGGTAAAATGTCAATGAATATCAATACCAATTAAACAATTCGGTGCTTCATCCTTTACCAGTTTGGTTTCATTTTTTCAGTTTCATTGAAATTATCATATTTGGTTCATTTGATGAGACCCATTATTATGGCAAATGATAGGTAATTTAAATCCGGAAGGATCAATAGGATTGTAAACAAGGTTACTTCTTATGTTGGTTAATTGAAATTATTTAGCGTGTTTTTTGTATTTTTATCACGAGGTAATTGTCATTATGAACACGCACTCAATCAATGTTGATTGATTCGTTTTAGCCTCTTCATCTTCATCAACTTCAACAGTTGAACACTATTCAATGCAAGGTAAAACTTAACCATCATCACCCAACATTATCAAGAACGATGATGAGCATGGGTTTGATTAAATAATCACAAACAATTCCTTTTTCTGTGTTTAACGTAAACTATTTTGTTGCTCCAACTCTTTATCAATGTGATGCTTTTCAAAGCTATTTATTTTGGCTAATTGTCAATTGGAAGCTAAAAATTTTCCCTACAACTAAAAATATCTTTCATCCACCGTTATACACACAATTTCAATGATTCAATATCAGACAAAAATTGATACAACCACTTTGACTCTAACCTGTCTCATGATTTCTAGACTTTTTGTAATGTCCGTATCCATCAAGCTTTGATCGTTATCTTTACTCTGATTTACCTATTAAACTATCACTCACAGGTAGGTTGATTAATTTATGCCATTTCACGAGCTGATGGGCTGCTTTAATGAACAGCTTTTCGATTTTTCAATTTGATTAAAGTTACATTCTGTTGACAACCTAGAAAAGGTTGAAATTTTTGATTATGGTTAGTCTTTTAGCCAAACCATCTATCATAGTTGATTCCTGATTATCTTTTCACTACAAAAAATCTCAAAACTATTGAATAATCATTCAAATTATGTTAACCTTTCTCAATTCAATTTTAATATTTTTCTCCATTTCTTTAATAGCCTCATTGGTTAACAATTAAACTTTTACAACAATACATAAGAATGAAATTAATTTTTGTAAACTTTAGCTACAATTATTAATCCATTTTCAATCCATTTATAGCCAGATACTTATAATGATTGAATTTGATCGAAATAAATTTACATAATGATTAAAAATTGTTTCTTTCTTTTATTATTGAGGTCAACTCAAAGTGAAAGGTTTTGTTTTCATTGAAAAAATGCATAGAAATCTAATTTAATAACAACTAATTTACGAAAATTGTGATCATTTTGGGTATCTTTTTACATAAATCCATTGAGTATCACATCTCAAGATTTTTGAATTTCATTTTACTAGTAATTTGATGATTTCTTATTAACAACAAAAAAAGGTTCAGGAAAATGCCACAAGAAGATGAGGTGAAGAAGAAGAAAGAAGATAGACAAAATTTATGATTATGATAACGATGGGACGATTGAGCTGGTGATGGCGAGATGTGGTTGATGAGGGAAAAAATTGATTTGAAGAAGAAACAGTCACCAGTGTTGATTGTTTTACTATTTGGTTAATTCAATGAAAAGTTCATTTAGATGGATGGACCAACATTGTTAACCGAATTCTTGGCTTGATTTGATCACTATGTGAAGTCGATTGAATTCAAAAGGCTTTTTATGAGAATTATGCTTATTATGAAAATAATGATTATGGTGGGGATAATGATGATGGTGGGGATAATGATGATGGTCACGGTGGTGATTATGAATGTGTTGATGACAAGGATTGGTTATGATTGTATAATAATCAATGAAATGAGCTCGGTATTTTGACTTTGACTTGTTTATGAAATTACGGAGCGAAAAAAAAGTTAAGAAAATCTTCTAGGAGGAATCTTTTGTGTGAATTGAGATCCAATCAACATACTCTGAAACTCTTGTATAAACTCCAGGTAAATTGGGTCTCGCACATCCAACACCCCATGAAACTAAGCCAATTAACACTGATTTACCATCAGATTTGTAAGTAAGCGGACTTCCAGAATCCCCTTGACAGGAATCTTTTCCACCTTCCTTATATCCAGCGCATAACATATTGGAATAAATAGTTTCCCTTCGTCCTACCGATTTCATCCATTGTTGGCACGTATTTGAATCAATTATTTCAACATCAACCTTTTGAAGGACTCCTAAAGACGCTGGAACTCCATAAGTGGTTCGTCCCCAGCCAGTTACGGTGGCCATTGAACCAGTAAAATTTTCTCCTTTAGCTGGAAGACAGACAGGAATTATGTGCTGCTTAAATTCAACCTCATGTGATAGTTCAAGAAGAGCAATATCATTCTGATAAGTGGCGGGATTGTAATCTTCATTAACAACTTTCCGTTTAACACCGAACTCTTCATGGGTAAATTTTTCCGTTTGTCCGCGAAGATTGTAATCTCCAAGGCGAAGACGTAAATTAGTTGCTGGAGTTCTGTTGATTGGAAGGAAAATTAAGAGCAAAGCACAAAATTAGTTATTTAATAATTAATTATTCTCATCACTTCAAACCTTTATTCGTTACCAAATTATCAACCGACTTTTTCTTATTCAAGCTAATTAGACAGCTTTTCGATAGACATCTATTAGACTGTTCCGAACTATCTTGGAATGCTTTTCATTTTATGAAATTTCTTTTAAATAAACTATCCTTTTGTTCAAAATTAGCAATTAAAAGTCTGTTAAGACGCTATTGCGAGCTAGAAAATATGTAAAATGTAATATTTAATTTGAGTTTAAATCAATTCGTGATGAATCCATTTTTAAAGATTTTTCTTGAACTTCAATTTCTGTTTGACAGTTCTTTGTACTGATGTCTTTGATATCCTCAATTTACCTCATACTTTAATGTCTTGATTCATCAAAATATTTCAATTCGTTGTGGTCTTAAAGTGTGATTACACCTATCAACTCACCTGGCTTCTTTCAATCAAGATTTTGTCATTCGATATCTTTTCATACATTTTTCGATCACTGATTGATAGAGGTATCTTTGTACCCATAGTTTTATAAAAATCACTCGTAATCACAATTAGATGTTTGCCAAGAAAAGCGAATGCGATTAAAACTCGTTTTTTCACGTCAAACATCAATTCGACAGAATTTTCAAAATTATTCATTTTCGCAAAGAAAAAAACACTATAAATTTGGTTTTCGCTTTCTTGGAGTGTAACTAGACTACCAGTTTTTCAGCCATAACGGTATAAAACAGAAGCGCTGGGAATTCATTCGAGATGGTTCGGAACTGCCTAATAATTCAATTATCACCATGATAAATTATATTTTCATAAATTGTTTTTAAATCATCATCCATCATCATTTTTAACATTACATTTTATCTGATTAATAACTCAAAAGGATCAGTCATTGTTTGTCACTGATAATACATTTGTATTTAATGTATTTGATCTTAATTGTTACAATTAGCTGAATCATTAAGGGAATCAGTTAATGCTGATCTCGGTAAAGTTAATCACTGATAAATCACTTTGATTCCGCAGGAACGTTGTGTATCTCAGCTGCAATAAACCTTCATTTGTTTACAAAAATAGATGGAAGCCTTATCAACTTCAACCTTTTTCATTTTCTTACCTCAGTTGTTTTATCAATAAATCTTCGAGAAAATGAATTTTTGATTATTCTTTTCTCGGATTCATCTGAATTGTATTGAAACAGAAAATTTCAAGGTAAACTATATTTCCTGCATTTACTTGTTGAATAGTTTTCATTCAATCTATCGATGTCTTACATCTAATGTTTATGGCTTTGGATTATAAACCTGATAAAATTGATATTAATTGATTGATCTAGAGATAAAATAATTAATGATTAAATGATAGTACTTATGAGAAGCATAAAAGTTAATAACTTTTGCATCATTTTTAGGATAAAAATTAATGAAGATTAATATGAAAATGTTTACACAAGAATTGATAGAAAATTTTCACAAAAATCTTTTCGTAATCAAATCGAATCAATCCATGTGTAAACAGCTGCATTTATTGACAATCGCTTAATCGGGTCGATTAATCAACTGACTATTGAACAGTCAAGTCGAATGGAAAAGTTAATTTCGGTCTTCAATTCATTAGCAGTTATAATCTAAGTTAAGCATTTTCCATTGCACTGACAATATTAATCTATTTCGATATCGTATCAGTAGGATAACTAATTTGATGAAATCATTTTGACATTATATTTTGATATTTTGTCCATACTTTTACCTGAATCAAATAACATGATTATCACACGTTTATTGAAAAATTGTCAACAATTTGGCCTTTTCAAATTCAAACTAATCTTTGTGAATCACAATCATCTTGACTGATTGCAATTCAATTGGTTTTTGATACCTTTGAACAAGTTGAAACTTTTCCATTGGCACTAATCAACTTTTCAGTTCTCATAATTATCTCATCACTAATCATTATTGGTTAGTTTTTGTTGGTATCATTACATAAATGGATTACCAGAATAGAAGCAAAAACACTGATCAACAACAAAATTAAAAGGTTGATTGACTGGTAAAAATGAAATTATCAAATACAATGAGCAAGCCTTTTATGGAAATATTACATTATGAAGCTGAAAATGTCTCAATTAACAAACTATTGTTGATCGTATGTTTGGATTGAAGAAAAAACAAATTGTTTCAATGCTTTAACTATAATTTCAAGTTACAGGGTCAATAATATTAATAGGGTTATTTGATTTGAAGGAGATTATGTGATTGATGGGGAAAGATTGGGATTTGGTTGAATCAAAGCTAATCTAACATTACAATTGAATAATGTAAGGTTTGATCAGATCGGGTAAATTCATTCAGCTGACCAAAGCAACGAAAATAAAGTTCAATCAATACTATGAAGGAAATTAAGAGTAAAACATATTTTTTCCGGGATTATTTCACTTTCAACTTTGCATATGGAATGGAACTTGGATTCGTTTACAAACATTGATTGATGAATTGATTAGCTTTTTAGGGTTAGATCAACTCGAGATTAACCCTGGACTTAATAAATTTTAAATATGATAAACAGGGTTTCATTATTTTCCCACAAATGTTTAACCTAAAATTAAACATTAACAAGACATCATAATCATTGATGGATAAATGAATTTTATAAGATGAGGTAGGAATAAAAGTTCAAGCTTTTGATGGTTTATCACGATTATCGAGTAAAAAATAAAATGATGACAGGTTGATATTAGATGGTGATTGTCAATATCAACATGAACATAAGAGAGAAGAAATAAACAGATAAATGAATGAAAATAGTAATGATGATAGTAACAATAAACTAACAACCTAGCAATTTTTTGATAATAAAATCCAAAAAAATTCATTGAAATTGATTATCTAGCAGTAAAGTTTTCTTTTAGTGCTGATAGAGTTTAGTAGGCAATAAGATTTGGTATTGAACAAACGTTGACTCGTTAAAAGTCAACAGTTTTGATTAATGAGAAATTATTAGCCGACTGGCGATTGAACCAAGCTTACTTATAGACACAATGAGCAGCAGTGACAACCCATTTGTTGTTAATTAAAGCTCCGCCACAAGATATTTTCTGATTGAAATATTGTCTTTTAACAACGGCAGCTTGCCAAGGAACCTCGCCAAAGCGAGCGTTTCCTCCACCAACAATCTTTGAATTTCGAGCGTAAGTTCGACCACATTCTATAATAAGAAATAAAACCGATGGTTAGCTTACAATTGAGTTCAGTAAGGATTAGGGTTAACTGATAAAGAGGACAAAAGATAATTAGAGTTTGAGAAAATACATTTCCATAAGGAAAGCTTTATACAAATGAAACCTGCAGAGTTGATTAAAGAAAGGAATCATTATCATCAATAGGTTAATGTTGATTAGCTTTTCATTTTGTGTTTTTCATGCTTCCTCAAAATAAATATGCATATTTGTAGACAAATGGAAAAATAAAACAAAACCTCGATTGATTGATAACATTGTTACGGTATTGTTGTTATTTAAGGCAAATAATAGATTACGGTTATTGATGGTGATATTTTTGATACTTTTGTTCCTGTATTTGCTCATGTTCAACATTATGCATTGTTTCACGCTATATTCATTGAGAGTTAATCATGGATGAAAACGATGGTGAAGTTCATGATATTTGATGATGTTATTGATGCTGAGACTGATGATACACTGATAACTGCCGCTAACTCTGTAACCTAGCGATGGTAAATAGGTGATAGTGAATAGAAAAAGTAAAAAAACTGAATTATTGTGTGATCAATACCCACCTGGTTCAGTAATAACATTAGCTGACGATTTTTTAACATCGTGAGGAACACAGCAACTCCATAGGACTCCACCACTGCACAGATCTAGAGGACGTTTACCCGACATCCAGCAGGACACTCCCAAACCACATTCAAAAGAGTCACCCTGGTAGAAGCATTGCTGTGGAAATGCTGTAAAAAGAGGAAAAAATGAGATTAAAATTCATTCAACGGAAAAGCAAACATAAACAATCAAAAATGAAAACCGAATTAGTCAACAAAATCAACATTTTAAAATGAATCTTTTACATTAGTTCCTTTTCCCATTTAAATCATTCAAGTTTGACAGGTAAAATGTCTGAAAATCATTGTTTCCATTGACATTAATACTTGAGTTGAGTGAAGTTAATAATAAAGTAACAAACCTTTGAAGATTTGTTTGTTGAATTTAAAACAGTCAGTTGATTGTCAAACATTTAACCTGATAATAATATCAATTTTATGCTTAACATTTATATTGAGATTTATTTCCGTAACTTACAGACTATGTTCAACTTTAAAGTAACAGATTTGTTAATTAATTTTACAGGTGCTAAAAGTCATTACATGTATAGCTCTTATAATTTATGATTAATTATGATTTAGCTTATATCATTAGATGAAACTAGATTTAAAGAGCCTAAAGTAAAATTTTGATTCGTGAAATTGTTAACTATAAAACAGGATAGGGATTGACAATAATTTAATTTCAAGCTGAATTAGATTTAGGTTTAGATGAAAAAAGGTTTTTTTTGTTCAACATTTTTACCTCAAAATCGTTTAATCAACAATCACAAGTATAATATACTTTTGATATAAGAGCCTATTTGATGGTTTAGTATCATGATCTTTAATATGACCAATTAATCTCAGTTGATTGTAAACCTTCCCTCGCAATTTATTATATTGCTAATGATGATTTAATGTAAGTAAGGTAGTAAAGTTTGAAAGATGTAAGATGATAAAATGTTGATTGAATAATTTTTAATCTAACAAAATCTTTCCTTGAGAAACAGTTTTATGACCAAAATATCAAAGGGTGGATGAATATGAAACTGATGAACCCAAAACCTAATTCAATCTGAACAATCAATTCCATAACCACATCTCGAATGGATTTGTCAAATAATGTTAACAAAGAGTAATTGCTTGCTTGTACAAAAGTAAAATAACAATTAATTTATGATTAAGTTAATATGATTAAAAAAAGTAGATTGGTAGAGTTAAAAATGAAAAATAATAGCAATGAGCATGAAAACGACATATCAACTTGACAAAATTGCTTCATGACTGGATATGATTTTTCATTGAGTCTATGTTAGGCCCATAGCGGATAAGGGTGAAAGACACAACGAAAGAGACTAGAAAAGAGAGATATTAATAAATAGATAGAAAGAGAAGATTGATGAAGATTTAAGATGGATGAGATTTGATGAATGCGTGTTTAGATCATCTAAGTCATCCGATATTAAGATATGTAATATTGAAAAAAGTGGTAACAGTGAGCTAATTCAGGTTGAAGGAAGAAGACGATGGATGATGGAAATGAGGATCAAGTTGGTGATTTAAGGAAGAAAAGATGATGATGAACACGTTGATGATGAAGATAAAGGGAAATTTGAGTGGATCTAAAAAGATGACCTTGATCGTCGGTGTAGCAGTAAAATCGATTGGAAGAAAAAAAATGACTCCTTTCCTTCTTCTTGTTCTTTATCATCTTCTGACCTACAGTCAGATGAAAAAAAGATTAACCTTGAAACACATTGAACTGGGTGAGAGAGAAGATGACTTCTCATCGATAGTCATGAAAAGATTATTATTATTATTATTATTATTATTATTATTGTTATCATGAAACTGACGAGTTAACAAACAATGAAAACACAAGAAAAGGATCCAAGAGAAAGTAAACCTTATCCATCTTTGAAATCTTTGACAAATACAAAATTGAATTATCAAGCACAATCATGTTTCAACCACCCCATAATCAATTGATTGTCTAATTTAAACACTGTTGATTGATTGGCATCATGGTAAGATGATTTGTTCATGTAAATGAATACAAAAAAGGCACATTAACAAAGAATAAAAGAAATCTGGTTTATATAAAAAGACAAAGTAACACATTAGAATCTCTCTTGTCTTTTTCCCGGTAAAATCCCATTAACCCTATTGGCTACCCGTTAACCAGAAATATTGTTTAAATATGATTAACTTGACTCAAAGGTGAACCAATTTTTCCAACCTTTTCAACCTTATTATCTAACCGATTTTTGCAAACCAATTTTTAACAAAAGAAACCAAATGACTCAATTGTTTCAACTTAACAACCAGAGTAAAATAACAGATTTAACTATTCTCTCAAGTTTACTTGATTGATTTTTAGGCCCTTTTTGAAACGTTTTTCACCAGACACAATATAATACCCAAATCATCTTGAGGACCAAAAAGGGAATCAGGAAAATCAGTAACATCAGGATCATCAAACAAATCAAAGTAACACCATCAAAATTGAAGGTAAGTAGATACAGATGAAGAGACGGAAGATATTATCTTCTTGCTTTAGTCAATATTTCTTCAAGTTGATCCCTTAAATCATTAACTTATAGCTCTAACAACTGATTACCAGTTTTTGATTAGCTTATTGACCAAGAAACTTACTAAGATGGAAGAATCAACAAGCGAAAGAAGAAAACAAAATTAAGAAGTAAAAAAAGGAAGGAAAAAAAGGAAGGAAATCTTTTTTTCTCTCTTGAAAATAACCCTTAAGCTTTAAGACAATTTTCCTCAACATTAGGCACTTATTATAATGGTAAGTAGTAGTAGTTGAGAACAGATAATTCATTGATCATAAACATCTACATGTTCATCTTCATGAAGACCATCTTGATCATCAAAAACATCAAGATGAAAGGAAGAAGAAACACCAACTTATGGTTAAGTAGCTGGGTGGGTCAATAATCATTATTCACTTATGGGTCACGAGGATATCATTTTTTGTTTGCAGTTTTGCTGTTTTTTTCACATCATCATTTAGTGACAGCATCATCATCATCATCATTATTATTAATTATAACAGAAATAGTTATTAATCATAAATCGTAAGTAAATGCTATGAGTAATTAACTCATTGATTGTGTTGGTAAAGTTAACAATTTGCTCGGCAGGTTTTGTAACCAATTTTCAAAGGTAAGATTTGCTTTACAAGGTAAAATTGATTGATGAAATAATAAATGTCCAAACAAGCCGGAACGAGGTATTTACTCTGGAATGAGTAAAAAGAAGATAATTTGCTTTAAATAATAACCTTCTGAGAATCGTTCTGATGACAGTAAAACTTGGATGAAATGATAAAATGAAAACAAATAAAATGGTGATAAAATTAGTATCGCTATTATTACTGTGATTATTGAAAAAGCACATTCAACAAAATAATAATACAACTGTTATAATTGAAAAAAGTGCCTCAAGTTGGGTTAACTAGAAATGATTAAAATCAATTTTATCCAGATAAACGTTTAAATTGATTCAAGTTATTACTACCTAGCTAAATGGGATGATTGTAATTTGTTCAATTATTTTAGTTAATCTTGAAAAATTGAAAAGGTCAACTTATCCTGATTTAGGTAATTTCAATATTGCAACAGATTATTTAAATTTTAAATTTAATTTCATCAACAATCGCTCATAATATTGAGCTAAAACGCCAACGTAAATTGTTCATCAACCGGATTAAGGTAATAATCAAGAGTAATTATGCTCTAACCTTGTCATTTTTGATTCATATTGCTCAAAAATTTAATGAGATTGTAATGAATATAACAATTTTTGACACAATTTTAACCGGTAATGTTAATCGTCTCAATCCAGCAACTTATTTAGATTTGTTTTCCAATAAATGAAGCTAAATTGTTATAATTAGTCAAATTATTATCCAGTTTGTTGATGATTGGGATTATAAAGAGGGTTAAATGCTTTTGAATGGCTTGTCATCATAATCAATTTACTATCCAAATGGTCACTCGTTAACAGTTACTATTTAAATGTTATGAGTTGATGGAACGCAAGATTGAAATGATGAATAAATTAGAAACCTTCAAGCTTGAACATTGATTGTTAAAAGATTAATGATTAACCTTTCGCTTATCACCTTAAGATCATTCAACTATTTTTGGATTTTCAAGCAATAAAGACTGTGATACATGTAGACTTCAGTTCGGTCGATAGAGAGATCGAATTGTAGAAATACAAAAGTCTGAAACTGATAAGAAATAAGCCAAACTGTTTTCCCGATAAGTTGAGGACCGGATTATAATTTAACAGTGTTTTTATCCAACTCAGATCAAGTTCACTATGAAAGCGTATAATGCGAGCAACTTCATGCGCTTTTTTACTATTTTTATCCTAATATTTAAATTGGATTTGATTGGGTTTTGAGAGCAAATTAGGTGTTAATCTGTCAATTGGTTTGGCCAGAATCAAGTGAATCTCAAGTAAATAAAGAAACTCTTTGAGCTGTTGATCCTTGGTTAAAGAGGTTAATCAGATGGTCGATTGTTTCACCTTAAAATGTTATTAATAAAGTGTTACCAATTGACGGGACTTTCACCTCAATCAGAAATAGAATAATTTCTGAAAATAAATACTTTTACTCTGAAAATGAGTTAAAAGTGCAAATTACAGATTAAATTGGGTAAAAAAACATTATTAATAACTGAATTTAATATTTGATAAATTGTTATGAAAAAAGGTTAACCAGAAACATTAGTAGTTATGTTTGCTGAAATTTTTGAAATTGATTTTGCCAAAATCTTTCTGTTGTCCAATCTATTACAAATATTAATATACACACAAATACTCAATATAAAGTAAAACATCAGATTTTTGCGCTGAAATTGCGGCTGCAGAAAATTTTTACACAGCATGAAAGCTATGGATAAACTACAGGGAATAAATAGTCAGAACTTCCTCAGAATTCGTATTCAGCAACATTGAATTTGGAGAAAAAAAATTTTCAATTTGATATTTAATTGTTGAGGTGCATTAGGATTGTATGTAATACTTCGTTAGGTAAAGACTAAGGAGTTTAGTGAAAAAATCTGTTGCCTTAACTGTACAAAAGGATATCAAAGTTTCAATTTTGAATTTTTGTCAAAGACTTTCGTTTTGGGAAACTTTGATTTTTTCATTTATTTAAGTCTTTTAAATGGCAATTGAATACATTGTACTCAGTAGAAATAGTTTGAGATCTGTCATGATCGAGGGTCCGCTTGTAATATATAATGAGAAATTAAAAAGTAATTATTGTTAATAGTAAAGATATTAATAGCTATTAAGTAAAGGTATTAAGTATTAACCATTAAATGGTTAAATGACAGAATTAATTGTGTCAACATTGTAAATATAACGAAAAGAAACATTATGATGACAAGAGAAACCAATAATTTATGAAATCAACTCTTTACTAACCAAGTATCCATTGAAAGCTGTAAAATTAGGACTAAATCATTAAATTGTTGATTGTAAATTGTGATTAACACTAAAAACAAATATCATAACCAAGAAGCCCTTAAGTAACAGAAAAATGCAATACTTTTAAGCATTATTTCAATTAGAAATGAAAAAAATTATCAAATCAACATTTGTAGTTTTGTTTTTCAGCAAATAATTAAAGGATCCTGATGCAGTTAATAGTGTCCATTTTGATTCATTTAAGAGCAATTAAAATGAAAAGCAAAACGATTATTTATAATTAATTTGGCAAAGAGACACATTTGATTGGGAAAAGCTAACCACAATTTATCAAGATTAATCCCTGTTTAAACAAAACTATGTAAATCGGAAATTGAAATAAACGATAATAAAGATCAATCAAGAGTTGAACCGTTGAAGGTTTGATTAAAAAACAAGAGAAGAGAAATTGAATGAAACTGATTAAACGGATAACGGGATTAAATGATGAAAAAGCATATAATCCAAGTGATTGGTTCAATCATTAAATTAACCTTTAGATGAGGTTGTTGGGTGTGAAAATAGGGTTACCATTCTGGTTACATTGTCGACTGCCATTCAACAGAGTTTACTGGTTTTGTTGATCAGTTTGATCTCCATTTTGATTGTGAATTTGTTAATCAACATTTTTCATCTTTCAATATTTAATATTGAATCTGTTTGGGAATTCAACCTTAATTGCGATTGATAACAATCTAAAAATTGTGTCTCATGGATGTTCCAATTGACTTTACAGATTGCCAGTGCAAATGGGACGATAATTGTTGGGTTCAGGGGCGAGGAACTAGCAAAGCTGTTCGCGGTTGTCGAGCTCATTTTGATGTTCATTTTATTGATAAAAGTCAACTGATTAACCTAACAGTTGAAATTAAAGGACCTGAGAACACAGTTTGCTTTGAAAAGGTTAAACAATCAGCAAGTCAATCGCATCCATTAAGAGGATCCAATTTTAAAGGTTCACCTTTCCAACTTGGTGGACCTAAAGGCGATTCAAAAGGCGATTCAACGTTAATTCCAATGTGGTATTCAACGATTCCAGGTAAAATATCAATTTATTACATTCCATTGGTTATTGGGATTCATAAAATACGCTTGTTTAATAGATATGCACAAATCCGTGGAAGTCCTTTCACAGTTAATGTCCAACAAGATGACAATTTCAATGAGTTTACCAAAACCAGCAAATCAACCAACTGTTCATTGGCGAGGTCAGTTACTTTCTGTGAAACCGTTTCCAATGTTTCTTCGCCAAAAATGAACGATAACCATTCAGTGCAAATCGTTGCAACTATGGACAAGAATCATCTCTCATTACCGACTTCATCTTCGATTGAAATACGAAGATCCAAATCAAGTGAACTGTTAACATCAAAATCGCCAGTGGAAACCACTGAATCGCCTTGGGATCGACCAAGTGTTTCAGGTGCTGAAGTGAATCTCTTCAAGACGAGTAAAGATGATATTTCCAGGTCATCTTCATCGTCGTCCAATTCGGATTCCAATAATGTCGATGATGAGGGCGAAGATGACGGAGGTGATGAAGAAGACGAAGATGAGGGCGAAGAAGAAGACGATTTAACCATTGATTTAACGTTGAGTGATTATTTGAAAGGCTGTTCAAAATGTTTTCACAACTTGCATCAACCCGAATCAAATGGTTTACTATTAACTGAAAGTGATTACTTGATTAAAGCAATGGACCAACGTTACCAGGAGGAACATTTCAAGGAACATTCATTTCGAGTCAAATCGCTCATCGAGTATTGGAATAAAATGTCGTTAACTTCAATTCCCTGTTCCCCTGAACAAAAGTGTAACTTTTGTGCAAAAGCTGAAAATGATTGAAATAAAAATGATAGAAGCTTCTCTAAATATCATTATTGTTTTACATTATTTGATCATTATGAGCAATCGACACAATTTGAAATTGAATCGAAAAAATAATTCAATGTTAAAATTGCTTTCATTGAAAAAATTTAATGATGGAAATGATTCTTTTTTCTGTCCATCAATAAATAAATTATTACAGCATTTTATTACAATTTAGATTAATTAAAATGGTTTCAATCTAGATTCTTGAATTGGGTCAATGTTTGGTCTAATGAAATGCTTATTGACTTAAATGATAGTTGAAAAGGATTTGATGATTTTGGCAAAAGTTAAATGTTTTTATTCACTTTTCTGGTTCATTAACAATTTACAATATTGAACAATTAAACATAATTGTTGCCTTGATGTTAAACTGGTTGCTAATTGTATCTAATTAATCTATTTTTGCTTGTGTTGCTATTTAATCTGGTAAAAGTTTCTTCGTTTAACTTTTCTTCAATTCACTTGATTTACCAAATTCAAGGGGTTGTTAATTGTTGACTTTGCTCATTGAGTTTGTTTGGTGATTAACTAATTTTGGTGTTTTTGTTTACCATTATCATGAAATTATGAAATCAATGATTGAATAAACAATCAAATTATGTCTTGGCAACTTGATAAACTTGTTTAACTTGAATTGAGATCATTTCAATTTGCGTTTCATTTGATTATCATGATTGAAATGACATGTTATTAGTTATGAGATGACCATAATCAAGTTTAATTGCTATTAAAATATTTAATTAATAAAAGAAGCAAATTGAACATTAAAAAATTGATACTCTCTTCATCTGGCTTTTATGTTTGACTAATTATGAGAAGTGATAATTGACAAAGAACAGTTAATTAATTATATAACTTCAATTGAGTGTCAACATCAAGTGTTGAACATTTTAATGTAAAAGGTTAAAAACAAGTGAAACATTTTTGGTTATCATGATTTGATTGTGATACTGAAGATGAAACATGATTATTGTTCTGGTTTAAAAACACAATCTATTAATATCATTGGAATCATGAACAACTGATGATGGGTAAAATGTGAAACTAAATTGTGAATTTAAATTGTCAATTAAGTCTGTAAAGGTAAAATGTGAATCAGGTTAGTACGGTTGATGATGCAAAAGGAAACCCTGGTTTGAATGCTAAATACGTGAATTTATAGTTTCAATTGGATTCAAACAGATTTGGAAATATAATGGTTGACATCAAATTAACTTATTAATAAACCATTTAAATTTTGTTAACTGAATAAAATTGACTTTGAAAATGATTAACTTTATGGTTAAACCTTTTCAGGGTAAAAATGGTAAATATTTCAACTCTTTCTCAGACAATTTCAATCATATTGGAATCATAAATATGATTACAATTACA
This sequence comes from Tetranychus piercei, assembly GCA_036759885.1. NCBI lineage: Eukaryota > Metazoa > Arthropoda > Arachnida > Trombidiformes > Tetranychidae > Tetranychus > Tetranychus piercei. The sequence goes on from CM071878.1 coordinate 18,503,324, forward strand.
GAAGCCAACCTTTAGTTGATTATGGAAAAAGGTTAATGCATTGAATGATTTAAATGTTAAGATTTTGCCCATTCTTTTGGTAGATTTTCAGCTTCAACAATTAACGTAAATTGTAGATTGTCAATTGTTTCAATTTTCATTTGATTGAATTTTTGTGAACATCAAATATTGAAAGTAAACTATTATTATCATTGTAGGTAAAAAGTTGAATGATGAACAAAAAAAGTTATCCTATTAAGTCAAGTTCAATTAGATTGGCAATGAATTATTATCAGTTGAAACAGTTTTCACGGTTCAATTGATTGAAATGATGATGATGATGAAGACAAACAAGGTTTACAATCAACAGATAATCAATCAATTGTCTACCAATAATGATGGGCAATCGGATGGGAATAATGTCACACAGTAACATACAATTTAACAGCACAAAACTACTTTTTAATCAGAGTGAAACAAATTAGTTTTCAATTAACAATTGGCAGAGGGATAAACAATAGAGCCAATAATTGATATCGATACTAATAATGGGTTGAACAAGAACCAAAGAATCAGGTAAAAATGAAAGTTCAATCAAACATGGCGTTTGATAAAATGCACAAGAAAATTCAATGTTTAAAAGTAAACTTAAAGGTGAAAGTTGAACAGAAGTGACAGTCTTTTTTTTCACATCGAGATGCAATTGCATTTTTTTATACAAAAATGTATTTAAATCGTGGGAAAATCGTTGACCTCTAACTTGACCTGATCTATTGAAAGTAAACGTTGAAATACAATAAGAAGGTGCAAGGAAAAGCGTAAATAAAAATATCATATAACCAATTACACATTATTCAGTGACCTTTTCGGGTAACCTTTTACCTAAAAATAGCTAAATACTTGATGAATGGAGAAGAGAAAAGATGAAAAGAGAAAACAGGAAAATAATATTTTTATATTCGCCAAATGAAGAAAAGATTCAACCTTCATCTTGTTAGGTCAGTTGATTCAATTTCAGTTAACCTCGAATAGTGATGATGATGAAGGAGAAGAGAATGATGATGGCGATGATATAATAAAAAAATCCGAAAGAGAGTCAAGTAAAAGGTAACAAGCTTTTCATCTTTTTTCTTCTTCTTTCTCTTATTCTCGTTTTTACCTTTCATTCAATAGGACAACAAACTTTCACCTAAATAGTTTTGGTCCTGCAAAAGGAAAACAAGGTCACTTTAAATAGCCATTTGCGTTGTTAACGTACCTTTTCATCATCAACATCTTGTTGTTCGTCTTTTTGTTTGATTTACATTTTTATCAGGCAACAACTTGACTAGCAAAGATGTCATTCGGTTTAATTGTAACACTCAGGAACACAGGTCACTTTCAGAATCACATTTAATCTAATTATACTTGAGGGTCAATTTTAATCATCATTAACATAATCAATATCATGAAAATCATCAGGTGAGTATAACCTAAAGATAGTATGAATTTGCTATGAAATTAACTTTTTCGTTTCTCTCATTGCATTATTAATGCAACTCAGTAATGAATATTAGATTTTAAAGATTGATACATGATTAGGTTACATGAAAGAGAAGGGCTAAATGTTTGTATCGACCTGAATCAATTGTATTATCGGGTGATCTCAATTGATGATGAATGATTTAAAACTGTTTAAATGACTGTTTAAATGATCACAATCACAATCCCACTAATGGTTAACCGTAAATTAGTCTCTTCACAGTTTTCCTTTTTCATTTTCCTTTGATTGATTGAGGTAATTAGAAATCATTAATGATTATCACTGGATTCATATTATTTAGATACACACACAAATGATTAAAAGCGACACACATTAAGGTTTTAACTACTTTTGAGAATTTGCAATGTTGATTGTCAAGGGAACCGAGGAGAAGAAGCGATAATTTTAAAAAATATATCTCTGGTTGACCAGAATTTGATTGCAAAAATGGTTGACAGTTGACAATTGGTTTGATTGTTGATTGTAATGCTGATTAAGGCAAAAGGGAAGGATAGAAAAGGTTAAACATAGATGAGATTTATGCTTACATAAAACGTATCGAGCAATATTGAGGATACTCCATAGAGTTGATATTTGCTTTTGATCATCATCAACCTTATCAGGTCCAGTTAATTGTGACAATTTACCTAACCAAAATTTCCAATCTGCCAATTTATTTGTGGTTGAATTAAAAGCAGAGGAAAAGGTTGAAGAGGAGGAAGAAAAGGTTGATGAAGATGATGTATCCTTAAAGTAACGGCTTGAAAAGGGTCGTATTAGGTTGACTTGGTCAAGAGAAGTGAAGATCAATAACACTGTGACTAGTAGCACTCTTTTAACAATTAACATCCTATCTTGGGGGAAAACTTTTTGAAATCATGGGCGTCATTCGGAGTGATGAAGATTTGGAATTATATTAAATTAACAGTTGAAACATTTAACAGTTAAGAGTTAAACGAGTAAGAAGTACGAATTTGTAAAAAGAAAGCTAAAGAAAAAACTTTGTCAAAAATTGGAGAAAGACAAAGAGACTGGAAAAGTGTGATTGGTTGAAACAAAATCAAACTGGTGCAGAAGGTTAAGTGAGGCAAATTTAAATTTGATTAGCAATGTTGGTAAATGGCAATTATCGGGTTTTGATGGGAAAAAATAACCAAATAATGGGTGACAATCGGCTAATAAAATGTAAAAATTGTTAAAAATTGACTTTATAAAATGATGATATGGAGACAATAAGGTTTGATAATGGTAAGGATAGAGATGATCGGTTGATACAAAACAGCATGATGATGATCAACACACACTAAAAGATGAGAGTGAGTGAGATAAATATTGAGGTAAACACAATACTTGGAGAGTTCATGATGAGCGAAGGAGATGATGATGAGGATGATGAAGGAGGGAAAAACAGAGTTGAGAACGGGCTAAAGTTTAAGCCAATAATGATGCCTGATTTAGACTTTGGTTGCTGTATTTGTTGAAGTTGCTGTAGTTGCTGAAGTTGCTTTAGTAACTGTAGTTGTTGGAGTTGATGATGATTATGATGATGATGATGAATCGAGAGAGGGAGAAGATGACCGGGACAGGATGAGTAAAGAAACAGGTAAGAATGAGGTTAGTACGCTCAATGGCGCGAGGTTAGCTTTTTTTGTCTTGTTTGTGTTGCTGTTTGTGCCCAATGTTGTTCAATCTTGTTGCTGATATGCGTATTAACGTTTTCAAGGAAGATGAAGATGAAGATGATGATGTACCTCAATTCAAGCTCCCGTACTCGTTTTTTGGCCTTGCTTTAACTTTAAGCTGAAAGTGATCTGTAAAAGCTATTATCATCTCATTCACTCCAATTATTTTTACATCTTCACCATCTTTTGCTTCACGGAATTGAGCAAATAATATGTAATTTTCAATTTTTGATCAACTTAATCATTGGCTTTTGTTTCTTCTCAATTTCCAAACAATTTATTAATCAATGATAGTTAATATAATGAAAGATTGAAATCTCGAAACGGTTATTCTAAGGAGCGATTTACAGGCCAGATTAAGCAAGTTCAGCTGGAATATGTTTATTTTTATCATTCATCTATTTGTTTGTTCATATTTTTCCAGCCTATTTTTTAAGCGTCAACAGTTTTATTTAAATATCAATTAGTTTGATTGTTTATCAATAAGGATTAATCAAAATTTTCAACTAACCGAATCAAGTATTGGTTTCAATATCAAATTTTTATTAAATAAGTTGTATTACAACCAAGATTTTAAGCTCCAGTGAATCTTTATTTTAACTGTTAACCCTCGATTGTTAATGTGCTTACATTTACATTGATGTTGTGATTTTTTACCTTCATAAATTATGGCAATAAAGATTCACCTAATTGGTTAAAACAAAAATGTGATTACAAATAATTTAAACAGTTGATTGAATCTCATTCTTGTCCCATTTTTTCTCCATCAATGGTTATCATGTTCAGTTTTGAATTAAGCCTTTTCTTTACAATATTATTCACACTTTATTCCAGCTATTTATCAATTAGTTTAGTGGAAACATCAAATAGTGATAATAAGATTGGAATTGAATAATGAATAAATTACAATAGCTGTTAAAATGTTTATATGGAAACATATCAAAGTTGTTTCAAAGCTGGATTACTGAATGAAACAATGTAAATGTAGAGATGAAAATGTTTGCAAAGAGTCGAAGGAAGAACACAAAATAGTAGGAAAAATGAAGAAGCAATAATATTGATGGTGATGATGTTAGTAGAGTTGGTTCAAGTGATTGAGAAGATAGTTAATGTACATTATTCAAGGCGTGTTAAGGCGGAAGTTTCCTTAATTTTGGAGACATTATCAACAACAAAGATGATAATGATTTAAACTATGCCATTCTATTTTTTGTATTCACTTCTATTCAAAGTCAAGGGTGTGCTAATTTGGATTGTGAAAGATAAACAACAGCATCAACAGCAATAATAATCACAATCATCAGCATAATAATGGTTGTAATAATAAACTAACTGGTGAAAACTTATGGCCAAAGTTGAGCAAAGTATTCATTCACATATATTAACACTCAAATTATTATCATCACTGTTTGTTATTACATCTATAAATATACTGATGAACATCTTCAAGGTCACTGAATGCTCAATGAATCAAAATTTAGGTTTCTGGGCTTGAAATTGTAATTATCAAGAAAGTGCTTGATAGTAGTGACAGAGTGAAATTACGAGTTATCCAGTTAAGGTGCAAAATTAACATCACAGAATCACGATACACGCTAACGCTGCTGTCTTTGTTGAATTTTGTTACTTCATGAATAATAATTCAGAAAAATTTAATTCTCGAACTGCATATCCAAACAGCTAGAGAGAACGAAGTGAAATCCTATTTCATCTGGATCATAAGTCTTATAAGTCCTCACTGAATCTTTACTGATCATCCAATAATCCTTTGAAGTAAATCAAATTCAAAACAGGCCGTAAGCTTGTTGTCATTGTGGTATACAAGCTAGATAAAGTCCTCTCAATCCCATGAACCGGATCGATCCTTATTTCTCGTCGAAAAAATGTCCGTTGGTCAAACGATTTGCAAATTAATCTTGTGAACTATAAAATGAAATAGCAATTACTTTCTACCTTTAGATGTAATTAGTATCTGTTAAATGTTTTTAATTTGAACTTACTTGATAAAAATTTAACTCTTCATGGCCAATAATTAATCTAATGAGTTTAATTTCCTAAATGGTTCATCAGTTACCGTAAATAGCCGTGAAAGATAGAGCTTTAAATACACTTCGTACTGATTTGAAGGAGTTACACAGCTGTTGTTCACAGGATTGCCAGTTAATGGTATAAGTACAAATAATTAATTTTAATGACAGTTAATTAATGGATCACTAAAGTATAAAGATTTAAATAAACTGCAGAAGTTAATGGAGTAACTTTATTATGCAAGTTAATTAATAAAAAAGATGCACTGAGCAAAGGAAAAGTTTTTTACATTGTTTACTTTTATAGCGGTTAAACCAAAGAGTAAGACAACAAGAGAGATCACGGCTATGCAAAATTTTAAGGGTTGAGATTAGTTTCTCTGGTTCACTCTCAGATGGTGCTGTTAATTGTAAACCAATTAAATTAAATTAATACAATTAGAAAAAAGTACTTCACTCAAAATAGCTAATTTACACTATTCTTCGGGCAGCATATTTTGATTCACTTTTTACCGCAATTCTCATTGAAAGCGCCTCCTGATTGTGAACTGTAGAAATTAAATCTCAACCTTAAACAATTACTATTGACGAGACATCTCTTGTACCTTACTCTTTGGGTTAAACTTTAACGGTTAAAATTTAACCCTCACCCCAAGTGTCATCTATTGATTAATTTTGTAAATCTAATGCTTTTCCTCGTTACCTAAGCTTACTCGGCTGAGGCAGCCAAAGAGTTTATTTTTGCTCAATACTTTAATTTTTTGTTAATTTGATACACTTAATTTAATCACAATATGTATATATATCCTGGATCATATTAGTTTTGCTTCTTTAATTTTTATAATCTTGATAATCTGATCACGGTGAAGGAAATAATAAAGGTGATATTAATTTCAACAACAGTTATACGTTCATGAAGTAAAATGTGAGGTAAAAAAGCAATCATCTTTACACATTATTATCTGTATTGTGTGTTGAATTTTGACCGAGTTAAAATTAATTTCACAATTATCTGAGGTTAAAATCAACAAAAGGTTTCGGAGTATGGTAAAGGTATGTTTAGATAATTAATCAATCAAGAGGCTGTATAAGGTTAATAATGCAAACATTTTTACTTCTTTTAACAGTTTAATGATGATTTTGAATAAAACAAAGTTTTTGGTGGTTTTTTGCTCAACTTTAAATAACTCATTGCTGCCGTGATGATGATGGTGATGTTATAGCTGTGTTAGTCTGTCAGCAAACTTTTAAAAGCCTAAGGCTAGTATTGCCACTCATCCTTTTGTCCCAAACTCTAGTTGATTAGAGTTGTTATGCAGCTTTCTCACCATTTAACCGATCACTACCAATATTGAGAGACTCTTTTTATTTCTCCAGCTTGTCTTCCTCATCATCATCAAAAATCAACATGAACGTTCATTTATAATCAAACTAAAGACAAGATAGTGTTTACAGCATATTTGGCTTGATTTATCAAATTTTTCAACGAGAATTCAAAGCAAAATGATCAACTCAGTACTGAAATATGTAAACAAGAGTTTTTACGTGCTGTTAAACTTTTCTAATGATTAGTTTGAAAAAATTTCCTGATAAATCTGAATCCATTTTTACAAATTGACCCCGGTCAATCGAGGTCATCTGTTTACCCTGACTGAGGCCATATTAATCTGTAAAAGAAGAGGTAAGAAGAAAGGAAAGAAGAGAAAGAGATTTATGGCTACAATTAGCAATCGATGGAAGTTGATCAACCAACCGGTCCAGAGTTTAGATGCACGTTTGAGAGTTTAAAACTGTATTTCAATGATGGTTAAATCATTCAACCTTAAATATCAATAGATTTAGTTTTTATTACATTCAGTAACACTGATTTAGTACAGTCTGATACAAAAAAGTCTACGAATTTGATTGTTTCCATATAAAAACTGAGTGAAGGAAAATAAGCATAATCTTTGGCTATCGAGTTAGGAGTTCAGACTTGGTGCATTTGAATGGATTTGTGCAATTTAAAAATGGTCTATAGTTTTCGGTGCAATTGTGGTCAAAATGAAGATTTGATCGCTTTTCGTACATATTTTCTCATCAAACTGGTTTCAGGCAAACTGGCGTTAGTTTAACGTAAATCACTTATTTTTGGAAAAAGATTTTCCTAGATTTTCAGCAACATTCCTTTGAGTGATAAGGCAAAAGATTAGGATTTGAAAAACTGAAACTGAAATTGAAATTGAAAATATTGGTGAATACTGATGATACGGATTAATCGATTGTTTTCTTATGTCAAAAATTTTGAGCCGTTAGTAACGTGTTTGCACTCAAGAGCAAAATCTAAAGGATTTAAATCCTTGAAGCCCAATCATAGCTAAAAGATCAAAAACGCAGAGAGAAATTTAAAAGGCTTTATTTTAAAAGGCTTAAGTTAAAGGGAAAAATTGACCAGAAAATTGTTTTTGCTTTTGCGAATCATAATTTGAAACCAACAACGGTCAGCAAAATATAGATAAAGTGAATTAGAAACAGAAAATAAAGTTATTAGCGTTCTGAGAGAATAATCAAATAAACTAAATTGTAATTTACCACCATCAACACCTGTAACTCCAGTAACTTTATCAGTAAATCATTTTCCATGGTGAGCCTGACATACAGATGAGTACACAGATACAATGTAATTTAGATAGTGCAAAAAAAGACAATCCAGCAGTTGATTGAGGTAGATAAATTGAGAATCATTTACGTAATTGCTAAATTGACGACAGTAAATCTACAAGTCTAGTAATAAATTGTACACACGTTTTAATTCCCAAAGCAGGTGGTGAATGCAAAACCAGACTTTATTACAATTGTATTAATAAAACCAGACAATTGTAATCAGTCAAAGCAAATCCTTTAACCAACTTCTTTCTCCAACAACAGATGGCAATACCAATAGCACATTGCTATCATTTCGTTTGTTTACCTTTTGCTTCACAGTGGGTCAGCTTTGGTTAAATTGGTTGACTTGAACTCTCGCTGGGTCAGTTTAGGTTAAATTCAGACTCACTTGAACCGCTTTTGATCATAATTTTTGCCCATTTGTGGGTCTAATACAGGTTTAGCTGTTGATTTATTTCAAGGAAGTGGTATTGAGGAATTAACAAGGATGATTGTTTTTGCTTTTCAAGGAATCGAGTTTATCCGACAATATTTTTTTTGTAATTCATTTGAAATTAAATTTTGCTCATTAGATCACTGGTTCATTTAGTTAGAAATTTGGTCAAAATTTGAGATAAAATTGCTGATTTCTTTCCCCAGAATTCCACTTGAAAATCAGTTCGATTGAGTGATAAATTAATTTCCTGAGTTCAACCTAATTTTGCATATTTGTTTTACTGTATTTGTAACTCAACTGATCCGAGGTCACAACCAGACCTAACTGACCCACGAAGTGTGACTCACAGGTTGACCAAACATTGAACACACAAAACCTAAATTTGACCCAATCATGTTTGCGCACCCAAATTAAACTCTGTAAACTATCTAAAACAATTTGGTTATCAATCCAGTTCTGATTATCGTATTTACAATTATTTTAATCAGCAATGTAAACAAAAGATTAGCGAATCTCTCAAGTGCAAGGAAGGTTCGGTGAATAGTGATTTGGATTGCGATTTAGTCAATTCAGATGATCGCTTGGTGGTGATACAAAAATGGATGAAAGGGAAGAGGAAGAAGGAAAAGTTGAAGTTTGCATTATTGAATAGACTGCTGATTCAGAAAAGTTGGGAATGATTAATCTATTCTGAAAAGGTGAAAACACCAATTTTGTGGCAAATCAAAAGAGTAATCAATTTGTTGATCAACCAGTTAACCAGCCTTTTAAATCCAACGAATTGCACAATGAGATCAACAATGAAATCGATAATAAAGTGAACATTTTGAGCGCTGATAAAAAGAGAGTCTCAAGTTTAATTGTGATTGTGAGTGTAAAAGAAACTTGATTATCATGAAATGTTTGATCATTCTATAAACCCGTTTAAACCTTTAAATTGAATGTTTGAGTTTCACTAAAGGTACAAGTTGGATGAAAGGAGAAGAAGAAGAAAAAAGTTTCAAGAAAACGTCAAACAAGAGATAAAAAAGAGGAAAAAAAATACTCGATAAAAAGGTGAGTTTCAAGAAGAAGGTAAAGATGATGATTATGATGATGATGTGTGAAGGAAAGAGAAAGAGAGAGAGAGAGAAGATTGTTGATTATCTTCTAAATTCCTTCAAAACGAAAGTTGCATAATAAGAAATATTATAAGCTTTTTCTCAATTAACTTTATTCCGAAAAGAATCTGAGGCCATTTTGTTTGTAACGGAATTTAGGTCTTCATCTTCTTCATGTTTACCGCAAATTCAACGCTTTCCCTTCATCCTGATCTTTTTAACCTCCCCCTGATTACCCCCGTCAGGTATCATCGTTCATCTTTACCTCAATTTTTCGGCCAATCAACTTCAATTCTGTTTCATTGAACTCACAAGTAAAAAAGTAAAAAGTAAAAAGAGAAAGAAAAAAAAAAAGCATTTTTCCAATCAACAAATTGTTTTATCGATAATCACACAATTCAAATTAAAACATTCATTTTCATTCATTACCATCACCTTCATCTTCATCCTCCTCACCATTTTTAATTTTATCATTTAGCTTTCATGGTACGTCATTACAATTTTAATCAAAACGAGTCACTTTTGTCACATCAATATTTCCTTCCAGTGAAGGTTTTTTTATTATCAATAGACGCAACTTTTCATCTGTATCCTCCTCCTCCTCACCATCATCATCACCACCATTCTCGTCATTCGCAAAATTATCATCTTAATGCAAAGTCTGGTTGAGTCTGACGAGGCTGACAATCATAAGCCCTTCAACCTAACAGAGTCATTCTCGGCCGATCAAATTATGCTTTGAAGACCCTTATCTCAGCTAGGTTCAGTCAAGTTTCGCAGTCTTTAATTTTCATCTTCGTTTTGGTCATCATCATCATTCTCATCGTTCTTATCATTAACAAAATTATCATCTTTATGAATGGTTATGTCTGGTTGAGTCTAGGCTGATAGTCATGAACCCTTCAACCTAACAGAGTCAATCTCTACCGATCAAATTATGCTTTGATGACCCTTTTCCAGGTTTAGTCACAGAGTCTCTTTAACAAAAACCTGATTATTACTGTTTGAGTTTATTCAAGTTTCTTTGTCTCTTTTTGCGTTTAATAAATTAATTTTCATCTTGGTCATCATCGTCACGTTCATGTTCATTCCTATCACCATCATTATAATCATCACCAGTTTCATCTGTATAGCTCAAGTAAATCTGATTAGGCCGAATGTCATCAACCCATAAACCTAAGAGAGTCACTCCAATCCGAAGCAAATTTTGCTTTTAATGAAGGTCTTTTTGTTTTTCCAAATGATTCTCATTTTCATCACAATTCATTGGCATTCAGAATTGTCATGAAACAGCAAAATGAGGATAGAAGACGATAAACCCAAAGGTAAACAAAGTTTCGACATTGGGATTTACCATTGAAAAGATTGACTTTCATCTCCTTCATTTCAAGTTTACATTGTAATTAATGTAATAACTTCACCATAACACAACCAATAACGATGAAAACGAATGATAAAATAAACGGCAAAAAAATGTTAATAATAATAATATTCATAATAAAGCTATAATCACAATAATAATCAAACAAGTTAATCAACTTGCTGATATAAACTCTTATAAAGAAAGATAGCAAAAAACAATTGTAATAATGTGTGCATTGTAACATTCAATGTCAACCCAACAAACTATGCATTTCAATATAAATCACAATTATACCTGACAATTGACTAATCGATTACCAATTAACTATCCAATCAAAGTATACAATTTAATCAATCAGCTAATTTATGCACAATTATGACTTTCATTTTGTCACATTTTAACCAATGTTAACAGCTGATGGTTAAGTTTAAAAGTGGAATAATGACGAGAAAAAATTGCAATTGTTTCATTTTTCTCATCAATATAATTCCATTGCTTTTTTTCTTTTCTCTTTTCCTGTCGAGTTAATCATTTTACACAATTTTATTCAAATCAACACTTGATTGGTAAACGATGATCATGATGCATCATCATAATCATCCTTTTCTTGTCACCAAAGCTAATCCTGTTCAAGAATCAGCCAAAAGTAACAATCATTGAAACATCATCAAGATAAACTCGGAACAGGATTTTCCAAGGTTCTGGAGGGTCAAATAAAGGAGATGATGAAGATGATGAAAAATGATGAGAGGAGAAAGATGGAAGTGGAAGAGAAGCGCAAGCGATTATTTGAAATGAAATAAAATTTTGTGCTTCTAATTGTAACTATTCATTGCTCAGTGAATCACAATTGATTCACTCATCACACATTCACAAGGTTCTAACCTCGAAACTAAAGTCTGGAAACTTCTGGCCTGAGTTGACTTAACAACAATAATAATAACAATATAAATGGTAAGATAATAATGTAAAGTGAAATAAGCTAAACTCAACAATTCAAACTGAAAAGTCAACTATCAAGTTAACAAGAAACGAGAAAGCAAATGAAATTGGGTCAGGAATCGTTATATATCCTTGCTGAGTTGAGCTGAAGTTCACATGCAAACTATTAATGTAATAACTTCTCTTTCTATTCCTCTTTCTTTCATCGACTTTTCTTCTTCCAAGTTTACCTTTTTTTTGTTTTCACTCAACTTTTCACATTCATTACACTTTTGTATCAACAGTTTGCTACAGCTTCCTAACTTTCAGCTCAATACAACTGGCTCATTCCAAGCCAACCATTCAGTTAGTAAACCTTCAAAGCTTCAATAATAGTTTCAACAAAAGCTGAAAACGATGAAAATTTAAGTTCCAACCAAATTCCAACATGAAAATTTGGTGTAAAAATTGAATGTGAACATTGATTGGAAGCAAAAAGCTGAAACCCAAAAATCAATATGAGAAATGAAACATTGAAGAGCAGCAGCGATTGAAACTGAAAACAAATCAACTTTCAAGTTGTGCCACTTGATCAAGATAGAGTTTAACACTTGAACCAGTAATTTTATTATCATAATCATTATGATGATTATAATGATGTGGATAATGATGATTATAATCATCTCGCTATATTGTCGTTTCGTTTTTATTGTTTATTTGTTGATGTTGTTAACACATTGTTTTTTCTTCTTCTCCTTTTGAACCATTTGCCAACAAATAACAACACTTTTCCAACTCTCGTCTGTTTTTCAATTGAACAACATCATTAACTTATTATTAACCAAAAAGCTGTTAAACAATCAAAATAAAGGGTTAATTTACAATCAAATGTGTCTTTCGTTTTGTTTTTACATCATTTTTGTTGCGCTTTTTTGCTCTTTGCTGTTGTTTTATCAATTCAAGGGTTTATTCAACAGTTTTACTCGTTCAACATTAGACTGTTCAGTAAACGTATTTTACTCGATTTACAATTGTAATTAACTTGGGATAAAGCAATTTGATTAGACAATTGTCAAATCATAACTTTTCTGATCAAAAAGTGTTCAAGTTTTAGATGTAAAATGTCTTTTTTTTCAAATACAACAAAAAAACTAAACAAAAATGGAACCAGTTTGGCTTGTTTCTGTCTGTTTAGTCAAGTTTTTTTTCTCATTCAACTTTACTCGAGTTTAAATTCCTATTAGATTAGCCAATTTAAAATGTTTAGCAAATTCAATTAATAAACTTGCTTATCTCTTAATCTGGTTGATCATCTTGGATTAAGTTTGTAACTTCTTTTTTTGCGTTTTGTTTTTGGGTTAACCTTTAAGATTCTGGTTCTTTACTCTTCACCGTTTTCAATTGAAATGTTAATGTTTTTCACCTATTATAATATTTAAAAGAATTGTTTTAAATCTCGAATCTTTTTACAACTCATTAACCTTGATTAGATTAAACATTTATTGATTGATTAATAATTGATTAACAAAAAGTGATAATTGTTCAATTGAATCTGTTCAATGTTCATCATGTCAACTGTCTGATTGATTATGAACAATTGTTTCAATTGAATTCAATTTGCCACTTCTTTTGCTCTCTTTAACCTCTCATTAAGCTATTAAATCAACGCCAATGTGATGCTACCTTGGTTATGATTAATTATCACCTTGAAATTGATTAAAGCTCAGAATTGTAAAAATTTGTAATCGAATGGTAAAAAGAATAGTCATGAATAGAATTAAATTTCATATTGAATTTGGATTAATTAAATTAATGCTGGGTTATTGGGTAAATCAAACAGAAAATATCAGATAAAGAAATGTCCAATTATTTGGGTTAAATTGACATTAAATGAGTTTCTGGTTTTAGTTTAGTTTCACACAGAAATTTGCGAATTAAAGTGAAAAGCTGTTGATTGTTTAGTTGATTTGGCAACAATTAAATTGGTCATTGGCGGTGGTTCAATTAGGCCATGATGTTATGGGTTAGGTAAATGGAGGCAAACAAGGTTATTGATAATCAGATTGAATACAATCAAACAAGAGCAACATTAATCAAAGACAACGATTGACAATCCGAACACACACACAGAAATACCAGATAGTTAACACATTGAAAATCATGAATGCAATTTGGAAGAGAAAAAAAGTGAAAGATTGAAGTAAACAAATGAACGTGGAAATGCCATTAAATGATAAGGAAAAAGGTTGACATTAACGTAATGAAAACCAATGGTTAACCTGTAAATTTACCCACAAATTAAAGTATCATTTTAATCATTTGTAACCCCTTTAAATAGCAACAATTAGCATCACATTAGATTTGTAAACAAAAATAGTGTCCATCATTACATAAACACGCAAAATTATGTTGTTTTTTGTTTACGCCATTCACTCCAATCTTGATTTGCTTTCGTTTTTTTTTGCATCAGCATCAACATCATCCTCATCAACAACAAATCATCATTATTTTGTTTTTTGCTTCTTCTTTTCTACTTTATCATCTGAATACAACCTTGATAGCAGTTCTTGAAATTTACCAAGAACACAATAATATAATGTATCTTTTGTGAGTCGGTTTCATGTTTTACCAGGAAAAAGGAAAGTAAACTGGTAAACTTTTGCTGGTTTTTTGGGTACAAGGACAGTGAAAGAAGCTTGGAAACCTTGAGAAAACCTTTATGTATTTATATATATAAATATATTTTTATATTCAGTTAGATTTTCATTATTATATTTGGCTATTACCTAGAACCAGGGTTTAACCAGAACAATTATCACAAATTCAGGTCAAAGGTAATGATAATTTTTTTCAGTCAATATTTAGCAATATCTGTGTGACATTTAAATAGGTAATTGGTGTTCAGTAAAAATCAATGGTAGACATAATCAATGATTGATGAAAACACAAAACAGCCAAATAAGGTTAACCTAACCATTGATGGTTTATGTTGAGCTGTTTAGGTTTACTTTGTGCATATGATTTAGTTTAGAGTTGGATATGATTTTGAAGAAGCCATTTTGTTTGTTTGTCAGTTTATTTCAGTAATCATTAAATTTTGAGACAATTTTATTCTATTTATCACTCTTATTTAATTAATTACGTTACCAGTGATGCTTGTACAGCAACTATTAAAAGTAATGACAAAAAAGATGAAATGTAAATTGAAAATGTGGAATGATAAAAATAGCTGGTTTCAAAAAAAAGTGAAGTAACCAGCTTTTTAGATATCTTGCTAAAGATTGGACTTTGATTTAGATGATTTTGAGTCATGAAACTCATTGACTAACCCAGAATTTATGATAATCAACTTCGTCAATTGGTATAATTAGTAGATGAACATCATTAGTACCAATTATCAACAACAATTGACTCAACAATTGGACAGTAAGGATAAGCGTGAAAAGTGAAAAACTGGTTAAACCGTTTAAAAAGTTGACTTGGGAAAGTTCATTTGTTTCTCTTCATGCATACACTTCCATAGGTTCTGAGATAATATGGATTAGTTGACTAAGTTTTAAGATAATCCTGAACCTAAAAGGTTCGAAAAAATTTACTTAAAACCCAATAATCCTTTAAACTCAGTTCTGTTCATATTAACCTAGAAACAGAAGCAAATGACACAAATCCATTAAGAAGGTTATCTTGTGTTGCCTTAAGTTGAAATTCATCAGAGAAGGGCTCGAATAAAATTATGGAGAAAATGGATAAATTATAGAGTAAATGGAAGCACTGAATTGAACTCATAAATCAAGTGATTTTCAATTCAGGTTACCTGAACAATTGGATGAAAAACATCTTCATCGATGATGTAACGTAAAGCACAAAAGGAAACAGTTGTTACCGTTAATATTATACAGTAGATGGCAGTAAAACAGGCAAAGAAAAGATGCAAAATCCTTACTTAGCATGCTCTAACTGTAGCTAACGAAAAGTTAGCAAAACAAAATTACTACATTAAAGAAACTCTTCAACTTGAAGTGCGATTATTACAGTTATTACCTTAATCTTATTTTTTTATTTTGGTTTACTTTACGTTTTCTGTGATTTACACTTTTTTGATACCAAAAACAAATCTTCTCACTATGGTAAGTTTTTCATTGCAATTACCTTTTTCTTGTACATTGTTTCAAACTCATAGGTAAAGGTTACCATTCTATTCTGATTGAAGAAAATTTCTATTGACTTCCTGGTTTTCCCTATGTTTAACGGTCATATCTTTTCTTGCTCTCTTTCTTTTTATTTTTCATTTCTTTCTTCCATTCTTTATCTCTATCTTACTTACTCTAACTTTGGTTAAATGTAATTTCAGGATCGTCAAAAGGCCAATGCTAGAAAAGGCGATTTTGAGTTGGAAAGATATGGTGACCTGGAATTGGTTGATGATCCATTAACTGAAGATGAAGTAATTGGCGTTAATGAATTGGCCATAGCAATTGCAATTATTATGCCTAAATTTGCATATGAAAAACTGTGGCTTAGAGAGGCCCTTATTAATTAATATATACAGATATATAACTAGATTTATATATATTTGTTCACCAATAACGACCATAACCTGACCACATGATTGTTATTGCCACTATTTTTGCCTGTTGTTTTCTAGTTAAAAATTTGCTTATTATTTATTGATTGATCATATTTTGTTCTGTTCTTGTTAAAAAGTGTTGCCCTCTCTCACCCAGCTTTTTAATCAACGACATTTTTTTTAATTCAAGTGAAATTTTCAACCTTTTTCAAATTCCAACCAATTACAATTTACCATCTTCCTACTGGTTGCTGGGTTTAAGTTGCCATAGGCCTTAAATCCCTTTCCTTTTTTAATCCGTTTTTGACGCTAATTGGTCAGTTCGGACTAAGCAGCTTATCTCTCATCATATTGACACTCACTCAAAGACTCCCTCCTTGGCTCCTTCGACTCATCAGAATTACCAAAAATCTTTTGTCCTCAAAATTACCATTGTCTTTGCTCAATCTATCGATCACAGTCACTTCGATTGCGTTCTCTTAAAACTACATTTTTATATAAGTGTTACACTTTTATACCCAGTGAATTGATTAACTTTTTCATCACTCACACCATCATCATCATCATATACATACCATCACCATCATCATCGTCATCACCATAGTTCACAAGTTATCTCTTTTTTCAAAGTTAACTTGAAATTTATATTTTATTTTTGTGTAATTAAGTATAAATATATATATTTACTAAATATCAACAAAATGCCTGTTGCAATCGATGACTTCGATTTCTTGAAAGTCCTTGGAACCGGTGCTTACGGTAAGGTGTTTCTCGTCCGTAAACTATGTGGACCAGATACGCATCATTTATATGCAATGAAAACTCTTAAAAAATCATCTATTGTGAATAAGCCGAAAACGCTAGAACATACTTTAATAGAACGTAAAGTGTTAGAAATAATACGTTCTGGACCTTTCCTCGTTACTCTACACTATGCCTTTCAAACATCTGATCGGCTGCATCTAGTAATGGGTAAGTTAATGTCCACATTTTGTTGCTCTCTCTTTTTACCTTATTGTATGCTTTTTTCACGCTTTTTTCCTCTGTGAGACTCTTTAAATTCAACAGTCAGCTTTTACCACCTACTTTGCCTTCAACCACATCATCTTTGACCCTTGCTTATTAGGCCAATGATTTCCCCTCTTGATATATTACTTTTACAAGTTTCTGGCTAGAGAGAAGCAAGACCTAATGCACATTACTCAGTAATTGAACTAGTTTGAGTTCAATGTACATTTGGTGACTTGCTTTACCCTGTCAAAAAACTTTCTGTTCACTCTGTTAGGAAAGACTGAGTCTCTTTTGTCTTTCTTTATTTGTAGCTTCTCTTTTTTTGAATTCAATGTCCTCGGTTGGGATTTCAAGTTTGATGTAATTCATAGGCTATCCTTAAAGATCACCCTTTAAATGTTCTCACTATTGTGCAATCTAGTTTCATAATTTAGACTCGCCATACATATTCATGTATTTCTTTTATTCGATTTATCTTAATTTGAGAAAACTACCTCTGATCAATGTTGTAACTTTCACAGAGAATGTATCGTGAATAAAAACAAGTTAAACTAACATTTTCTAATTTATATATTTTATTCTACAGACTATATAAGTGGTGGTGAAATGTTCACTCATTTATATCAGCGAGACAAATTCTCTGAAGATGCAGTACGAATCTATATTGGTGAAATCGTCTTGGCAATTGAACATCTTCATAAACATAATATTATTTATCGTGACATTAAACTTGAAAATGTGCTTTTGGATAAAGACGGACACATCGTCCTTACTGACTTTGGACTCTCCAAGATTTTTGATGAAGATAGTGAGGTAAGTAATCGTTTCCACCTTGTTTTTCATCCTTTTTTCCTCTTTGTTGTCAATTAAATTCACATTGAATACTTCCCGTTCTTACTTTTTCTTGACAATTGACAGTCCAATATCACATACAATTATCCGATGTGTCCTTTTCAATTGATATTCACAAACATTTATTGTTAAAGTGTGCCAATTTCCTCTTTAACAGTCTTGCATCTCTTTTACCTTCTTTAGCATATTTCGACTCTCCATCATCTACTTTCCCTCTTCCTGTCTTCTCTCCTTTTTCTTCTACTTTTAAACTTTTTTCTTTCTCCTCTTTCCTCTCTTTTTCTCTTCAAACACCTTGTTCTATTATAATTCAACTAACTACTTTTTCTCTTCAACAGAGCCACCGAACATACTCTTTTTGTGGAACCATTGAATATATGGCTCCAGAGGTTGTTCGAAATGCATCTGGTGGCCATGATTTCGCCGTTGATTGGTGGTCAGTAGGTGTTTTAACTTACGAACTTCTTACCGGTGCATCACCCTTCACTCTCGAAGGTTGTCCAAATGTCCAAGCTGAAATAACCAGCCGCATCATCAACGATCGACCTCCAATTCCCGACACCATGTCAAATGTTGCAGTTGATTTCATTCTGAAGCTACTTGCTAAGGATCCCAAAAGACGACTTGGAGCCGGAAGATATGGTGCTCGTGAGATAAAAAGACATGCATTCTTTGGAAATCTGAATTGGAACTTATTAGCTGGGAAAAAAGTGCCTGCTCCTTTTGTACCTAAGATTAATGGTGATACAGATACATCTAATTTCTCAGACGAATTCACCAGCATGTCATTGGTTGAAACACCCGATATATCACCTCCTGATGCTTCTGAAAATTGTTTTGATGGGTATGATTATATCTCTCCTGATCTCATCATGGCCAATCGTTTTTATTATGGTGAAGCCGCAGTGCCAGTGGAAGAAGTGATAGATAATAATCAAGAAAGTATTGAATACGAAAATGGCGAACAGTCAGAAGAAGAAGAAGAGGCTCAAGAGGAAGATGAAGAACACGAGCAGAGTTCTTATGGCTCTTCTGAGGAAGAAGATGAAACCGTTGACGGAAGTTCTGACGAAGGACAAGAATCTGGTGACGATGATGACGACGATAGTGAAGATGATAGTGAAGAAGACGAAGAAGATGAAGAAGAAGAAGAAGAGGATGATGACGAAGAAGAAGACGATTCAGATGAAGATTTATCAACTATCGATGGATTTAGTGTTTCAACCATCGGAGGAGATATCTCATCAAGAACCGAAGAAGTGGAAGAAGAAAATACTCTCGACAATCTTGCTCATCGCTTCCAGCAACCTCTTCTAAATTCCTCAATACTCCCTGTGGACGAAGAATCTTTCCAAAACTCATCATCGTCAATTTCAACTTCATCATACATATCAAATCAAGTCACTGACATATTTGGTTCACCAATATCTTCCAACGGATCACTCATTGGCACAGCTAATAGGCTAAATAACTTTTCTACTAAAAGAAGCGTTTCACGGTCATCTTTTGACATTGACGTGCAACTAAACCATTTCAACAACAATATGACCTCAACACCTGCCAACTCTAAACGAAACCATCCCACAAGAACCATCCACGCTTCACCACATCATTCAACATCTCCATCAAGTCCAATATCACCTTCATCACCCAAAAATGTGCTTTACACAATGAGAGTCACATCGAACTCAGTTTTCCATCAAAAGTACGCTCTCACCTATGATTCCGTATTAGGAGATGGAACCTATTCCATTTGTACAAAGTGTACCAATCGAAAGACTGGCGAAGAATTCGCTGTGAAAGTAGTGCATAAACTTTCAAACATTACTTCTGAGGTTGAATCACTCAACTCGTGCCAGGGTCATCCAAATATAGTGAAATTAGTGGAAGTGCTAACAGATGATCATTACACATACATAGTGATGGAACTACTTCGTGGTGGTGAATTACTTGCCAAAGTTGGTGCAAACGGTGCCTTTAGTGAAATTGAAGCCTCTCGCCTATTCCGTGGTCTGGTATCTGCCTTAAATTATATGCACACCAACCAAGTGGTACACCGGGATATCAAACCTGAGGTAAGACAGATTTTCATTTTATCTTTATTAACTTTCACTTGTAGACTAAAACTAAATTAGAACGGAAATGCCTTGAAAAAAAAGAAAACGTTGCCTGTTACTCATATTGCGTGGTTGTTAGAGTAGAAAACAAAAAAAAATTATTTTCCTACTGTTTGTGTGAGTGTGATTCTGTTTGCTGCCAATTCGATTGTCATTAGTTTTCAGATCTCATTACAAATCCAAATGTTGTCTTAGTTTAAATTGTAATTTTTCATTCCACAATCCCACATTAACAATGCACAATAATTTTCTGATAGCCTAATCAACATTTTGTCACAACTTGTTAGTAACCTTTATTCCATCCTTCTCTCTTCTCTTCCATCTATGTACGGATGCTAGTCCATTTTATTTATAGATTATTCTCATTCCATCAATTTTTCTTGCTTTTCTTGTTTACCAATGTAAACTGGAGACATCAATAAGTGTATCTATCCATGTTTTTACAGTGTGAATGTGATTAGATTAGTTGAATGATGAAGGGCACAATATACTTTATTCAAAACACGATAAATGTTTTCTGTTATTTGCTTAGCTTCTTAACTTTTTTCTCAGTCATAGTTGTCATTTGAAAGCACAAAAATTGCTGATAAATGTTCAATATATGTATTTATTTATATTTATATTTTGGTAGGTCATGATGAGATAAAATTGAGAGAGAAAGACGAGTGAAAGAAAAAGGTTGAAATAAAATGATATCTAGAGAATGAAGTGTTTGATAATGATAATAATAATGGTGATGAAGGATGAGAAGAAGAAGAAAGAGGAAAGAAAGCTTACTTCGCTTCGGTTTACTTGTTTCAGGTCATTTGAGCATCAGTGATCCGAAGATGCCTTTAACCAGTCTTTTACCGGTCGTTGCCCTGATTGCTTCTATTTCATCCCTTTTATCACTTCTTTTTCATTTTCTTCTCTTTTATTTCTCTTTCCATTTTGCGTTCAATTTTTACCCTGTCTTCTGTTTATATTTTTGATATATCCTCTCACAGAGTTCATTACCTTGATTCGCCAGGAAAAAAATCATTTGAAAAAAGTAACAAAAAGATGAAGTCACAGATAGGTGACCTCACTCGTAGGATTTATTTGCTTGTAGAAAAAAACACCATTCTCAGTTATCTGCAACATTGTGAATGTCGCTGTAGATAGTTCATTCATCATGTTTTTTCAACTTCAATCTCGCTGCTTTCCTTGACTCTCTTGCTGTTAGAATATAACATTTTCATTCTGGACACGATTTGCTTTTTTTATCATCTCACCCAATTGTCATTACAATGTTCAATCATGCATGCAACTTTTGCCAGTAGAAAATTTGAAATTATTTTGATGTTTATCATTAACATAATTGCAACATTACAACAAAAATGTAAATATAATTATTTAATAATCAGATATATTTATATTATATGACGGAAAATGAAGTATTGGATAAATATTGCATCACTCATTGCCCCTTTTTATATTAATGGCACATAACTTGATTTTTCAATGCATTCCAGTTCAATTTTTTGTTGATTTACATGATTCTTAACCTCAAATATTAACATTTATATTTATCTAAATCTTTTTTTTGTTTTCTATTTACAGAATTTGATATTTACCGATGATTCGCCTGACTCAGAATTGAAAATAATCGATTTTGGTTTCGCGTGTAAAATATCCCATGATGAACTCCTGAAATCGCCTTGTTGTACATTCGTATATGCAGCCCCAGAAGTGCTGAATATAGCAAAGAAACATAGCTTCAAAGAATCTCTTACCTGTCCAATGTCGCCTATACACTCTTCATCCGATCACTATCATTCATCAAGTCCACCATCAACACCACCTGCTCTTTCACTATCTATTCAAGAACAATTGGCTAATATTCCCTTCGAGGTTAATCGATCTCCGGAAAGTGTTTCATCTCATGACCAATCTTCTATCAGTGAAGATGGTTACACAGAAACTTGTGATCTTTGGAGCCTGGGTGCTGTGCTTTTTACCATGTTAGGCGGTAAACCGCCTTTTGCTGATGTTTATCATGTGAGTGCTTCAGATGTGTTGGAAGGTATTAAGAATGGAGCATTCGACATGAGTGGACCAAATTGGGCTAAAGTTTCCAATGCTGCCAAATCCTTGATCTCTGGTTTATTAGCTGTCAATCCAGCTGCCCGTTTAAAGTTACCTTACTTGACATGTCACCCTTGGGTCCAAGGACACTTTAACGAACTCTCGATGAACACAAGCTACCGTAAAACGCCATCAACTCCACCTGGAAACTTTCTTCGTAAAGGTAGTCCTGGCTCAACACCAGTTCCAACCGTTGGCTCGTTAAGACTGGCTGATGTCTCAGAAGCAATTTTGGCTAAACGTCGTGCCTGTAAAAGACTATTCGTCGATAACGATTGTAGTCCTCGAAAAGAATCAAGTCACAAAAGAATCAAAACAGTAATAACAAGAGACTATAATAGTTTAACAAACAATTTATTTTTGTTTAAAGCTCATCCTCTCCTATCAACCAAAAATTAAGCTTATTGTAAAACATCCATTTTTTCTAATTTATTCATATTATAAACCATATTCATCCTATATTTTGTCATTTTTGATTGTAAACCTAATCAAAACCTCTTGTCATCAATTGTCCATTCCCTTATCAAATTTTCATCTCAAATTTGGAATTTCTGAATGCTAAATTCCATCAATAAATTACTTTATCAATAAAAGACTCAATTTGAAATTATTTAGTCTCTCTTTTTTATGTAATGAACTGGATAAATCAACGGAATAATTATTACTATTTACTCAAATATTTAAAGTCAAACTGAAGCAGATATGATTGATGCCCGATATGAGAGATGACTGATATGGCACATAATCTAAAATTAAATTCATTCTGATTGCTGCTCAATCATTGAAATAAATCAAAAAATTTCACTAATAATCACGAATTAATTGTATTCCAAATATACAAAATTCATCTGTTGAAAATTGGTCATCTAACATTAAATATTACATTCGATAACTCTCAGTGTGCACTTATTGCTTTTATAAAAGTTTGATTGAATAACAATGCCAAATTAAATACAAATCATTACATCAGAGCATTGCAGTTTAAGTAAGAGTAATAGCAATAAATGTTTTATTAACACGCACATCATTTAAATCTAATTAATTTGCGCGGAGTTGGGATATCTGCAGTTTAAACCTCACTTTGACCCATTAATCAATTGTTGACTCAATTATTGTTCCCTTTAAAATTAAGATGATCAAAGTTATCAAAGTATGTATAAATAAAGTAGCAATCCTATTTGATTGGGGTTTTTAATTTCTGCTTAAGTCGAGTCAGTAACAAAGTAAAATTACACAATTTAAATTAGAAATCAAGATAAAATAGATTAGATCAAGGAATGGCCGTTTTATTGGAAGTTTATTGTACGTCAAAACTTGCCAGCCATGACTTCGAGATCCAGCCTTTGACGTATTCCCACAACCATAAACAAGAAAACTCATTGTACCTGAATTTGATTTTGTAATACATTAATATCTTTAGTTTACGATTATTCATTTTGACAAATCGTCAGGAAACAAACTTGACCATGACTATGATTTAGTTGAGAAATCTGTTTGGCATTAAGATTGAAATTCAAATCTTGAATTAGTCTCGTCTAACTCGAAGGTAACTGAAGTATCTTGGAATCGATTTGATTTTGAATTTCCTCTAATTGGTTGTAAAAACTTTTTAACTGATCCGAGTCAAATTCTAGAGAGTGTTTCTTTCCTTCGTCATCGTTATTTGATAACAGCTCTAAATCCAATTGCATTTTGATCTTTTCCAAATTAGAAGCATTATTCTGGTTACATTGAACCCTAACTTTCCAATTAACATCAGTTAGAAGACTTGAAGATAACCCAAAGGTTTCCTGTTTGAGCTGATTCGCTTTGTCAGCTGAACAGTTTGCCCAAGCTTGGGCAAATGTAACAGCTTTCTCCTCGTCCATACCAATATTCATTAATTGTGGTAACACTGATTTAGGTTTAGATAAATTGTAGACTACTTTTCTTGATATTGAAACCAAACAGTCAATCAAATTGCCCAAAACATCTTGATTTGGAATATTAAACACCTTCATCAATTTCTCCTCTTCCTCCTGGTTGAATATTCTATCATCATCAAAAGACAATCTTTCAAATATTCGTGTCATCAGAGGCCTGAATTTAGCAGAATCCAAATTGTTAATAAGTTCTACATGATTGGACAATCTAAATCGATACAATACAGAAAGATTTATTAGGTTTGACATTGAAATTCAAATTAAAACAGTTTATTGCACTAGAAAAATAAGAAAACAATACTTACTCCGGTATATCTTCAAACATTTTTATCGAATGATGATCACAATTTCGATGCTGAATTAATGTTTTCAAGAGATTAAAAGTGAAGACTTTATTTCTTAACAGCTTTACTTTTAGATGGATAAACGCCTTCAATCAAATACTATCTTTGGTAGCTTTAGTCTCTTTGTGATCATGCTTCAGCCTAAAAATAATCAGCTGGGTTCATAGCAACAGATATTAGAAACAGGTTTACTTTGTTTACATTGTTAGAACATGTTTACCCGTAAATTAATTTTTTCATTGATATCTTCGAATTTTCGTTCTTTTGAGACCTCAGCTTGCATCCAACCAATTAGACTTCTTAGCAGAATGGCAGAAAATGCCCATCTTAAAGGTAAAAAATTAATTGCTGTTTGTCAGCTTAACTGTAAAGCTAACAAAGAGGAAAACTATAATGTCAGTGAAAAGTTAATTCAAGAAGCTTCATCAAATGGCTGTTCAATGGCATTTTTACCCGAATGTTTTGACATGATAAACGAGACAAGAAAGGATACCTTAGCCAAGTTGGAGCCGCTTGATGGTCCATTGATCACTAAATATCGAGAATTAGCTAAATCTTGCAATATTTGGCTTTCACTTGGTGGTTTGCATGAAAAACGAGAACACAACGGTAAGAAAAAAATAGCTAATTTATCTTATTTGTTTTTTTAACATTTTGTTTAGTTGCATTTTTTTTCTAGAGGATGGTAAAGCATCTAATGCTCATATTGTTATCAATAGCTCTGGAGAAATTGTCTCAGTTTATCGTAAAACTCATCTTTTCAACCTTGATATTCCTGGTGTCGTTCACCTGGTTGAATCCGAATTTTCAGTTGCTGGTGATAAAATAGTCCCGCCTGTTCAAACTCCTGTCGGCAAACTTGGTCTTGGTATTTGTTACGATGTAAGGTTCCCTGAGCTTGGAATATCTCTGGCAAAAGCTGGAGCCGATATCTTATCCTATCCTTCATCATTTACAGTGCCTACAGGATCAGCTCATTGGGAAACGCTTCTTCGTTGTCGTGCCATAGAGAATCAATGTTATGTAGTAGCAGCAGCTCAAACGGGATTCCATAGTAGCAAAAGATCTTCATGGGGCCATTCCATGGTAGTTGACCCTTGGGGTAGTATAATTGCCCAAGTGGGCGAAGATGTAGGCTTGGCAATCGCTATAATTGACCCAGAGCTTCAATGTAAAGTTCGAGCCAAGTTACCCGTTTGGACTGATCGACGAAGTGACTTGTATGGTGAAGTAATTACTCCTATAGAAAATTGTGAGCCAGATGCTGAATCTGAATATAATTTTGGACCTGTTAAAATTCAGCCAAGCCAAGTTTTTTACCGCACGCAACATTCTTTTGCATTCGTAAACCATAGACCTTTCCTTCCAGGACATTCGTTGGTCGCTCCTTTAAGGGCCAATGCTGTTCGTGTAACTGATCTATCCTCAGCTGAAATAACTGATTTTTTTACTTGTATACAAAAAGTTCAAAAAGCATTGGAAAGCGAGTATTCAGCAACTTCATCGTCAATTGCTATTCAAGACGGGCCCGATGCTGGACGCTCAGTTGAACATCTTCATGCTCATGTTGTAGCAAGAAAACCTAACGATTTTGAATCTGATTTCATATTTGCATTAGCAACTCATGATAAAAGTGATAAACCAATAAGAAGTGCATCTGATATGAAAGCGGAAAGCGATCGAATGCGTAAATATTTTTATCATTAGTGGTCTAATGAAAAAATTAGTGAATCCTGCAATCCTTTTAATCATCGCCATGGGACTGTTATGATTTGTTTGTTATGTCTATATTGTTTAATTGTTATCGTATTGATAATTTTGTTGGCCAACAATAATTTTTACGCTTATTTGAAAACGATTAAATGAGATGAAAAGTTTTCACTGAAGTAGAATTAAATCGAAACTTGATTCAGACACATTTTACCTTTGCTTGACAAAAGAATTCAAAAAACCCAACAACAATGTGTTGATAAATCACCGGATATGTCCAATCAGGACATGATGATTAAATATTGAGAGTTAAAGTAAATAAAATTGCATTTAGTACAATTTTAATCTGGCTTGAAGTAAACAACATTGATTCGGGCGTATAGTAACCCATAATTTACTGGATTTCATTCACTTTTTTACTTATTTTTGATGTTTGTGTTGCAGCTAATGAGGATAATCACAGCGATGTTTGTACAAGGTCCAAATTTTACTCCAATTTAAACAAACTTGTCAAAACAGATCGTCATCGATTGAAACCATCATTTTACGGTTAAAAATCAATCCATTATAAACAAACTAAACGTTAAAATTTAAAAGCGCGTATTTAAATTCAGAAAGATGTTTTATCGAACTTTAAGTTTCCTTCCAATTTTTATTACACTGTTTAAAAATATTTCGACCGATTGTCCTATGATTAATATACCTTCAGGGGCTATTGTTGTTTCTGGATGTTCAACAGCAACAAATTCAGTTTGTTCGGTTCAGTGTACTTCAACGGGTGTCATTCAGTCGCAAATTTGTCAAGCCAACGGATTGTGGTCAGGAACACCATTCAATTGTATGATTAACTGAAAATCCTAGTCATTTATAGGTGAGTCATTGTTATGTTATTATCTTCATTATCTAGGTTTTGGAACTGGATTTAGACAAGGATTCGGTACAAATTTTGGACAAGGTTTTATCGGACAAGCTAGTTGCCCAAGTTTAGCAATTCCACTCAATGGTTTGTATTCTGGAAATTGTTCACCAGGAATTGTTGGTGGTACCTGCGTTTTCCAGTGTAGACCAGGTTTTGTGCTTAGAGGCACTTCCATATTGTCTTGTCTCAGTACTGGCACTTGGTCAGCAGCAACTCCAACCTGTGTACCACAGACTCAGAGTAAGTTTATTTGATAGCTACAGGTAATATACAATACATAACTCAATAACTTTATTGTTCATAATCTTCTTTTCTTCGAACGACAGCTCGTTGGTATCTACTAGTTAGACGTTGGCTGGGTTGAGGTACTCAAATAATCTTATCAAGATAATCATTATAATTATGCTTATATGGTATGATTAAAACCTGAAACAGAAATCTTATTCTTGATTTATGAGAATTAGAATCTAAATACTACTTTTCTTATTTTTCCAATATAAAATTCACTAAATATTTGTATTGCAGCATTTTCGTGTAATTTATAGTACTTCTTGTAATCAATAAAAGTTGTACCGAATTCTGTCCTGTCGACAGTTTTCCACTATTTCACATTGTTGATTAATCACATGCGATGAGTTTTAAATTGACCAATGAATCTTCATGGCTTCCAATTTTAGCTTTTTGACTTCATCTTCCAAATATTTACAGATAGCGATCCTTTTATCCTCCATTGTCTTACAAGATATAACATGCTGTTGGCATATCCAATTGATTAGATCATTATCAAATTGAATAGAGCCTTCTTTCCTTATATAGACAGTTACACGTTTCATTATACGAGGTATATATGGTTTAACATTTGGTAGAATTTCATTCATTCCAATATGATAAAATGGTAACAATTCGAGTTGATCAATAGCTCCTCCTGGTTCTAAGGTTTCCAAAATTAAACGGCTTACTCCCCATTTGAAGTGGTAAGGTCTAACGCCATGATCTTCTTTATTACTCAATGTTAACTGAGAATGGCAGTTGGAATTGACTAGCTTGACATTGTCAACATCAAACTCTTCAGCAACCTTTCCTTGAGGGAAACAATGAAGAAATTTTTTGTCCCTCAACAATTGTATAGCAAAATCAATAGCTGGTTGGTAAATTCCTTTGCCTCTTTCCACAGGAAATGTTTGTCCCATTCCAAAAAATAATGTATGCCATGATTTGGTGAAACAGATATCATCAGCAGCACCAATCCAACGATGTCTAGCATTGTTTATTTGCCAAGACCAGGGTAATAAAGCGCCCCAAAGAACAGGATCATCCAAACATGATGAATGATTGGAAATAGTTAACAGTGGTTTGTTCGACGTTCCATTGTAATTGTGTTCAGCAGCTTTGATAAAACTTTCATGATTAACAACATTAAAGTGATTTAACTTGGTCCATAATTTGGCAGCTAGACCAACAATTACCACATTAACAGCTGAGCCTAATTTAACCAAATTGTGACGAGATGATAATGGTTTACCTAATGGAAACAAATCATTCCTCCATGGCTTCCATGGCTTCCATGGCGGGTTACTTGTACCGTTTTCTCTCAACATTCATAACTTGATTGTATTAATGCTGATTAACTTGTAATAAATATAAATAATTTTAAATAAAAAAAAATAAAAACAAGAGAGAATCTGAATCTATGATCTACGATACATCGATACTTGGATACTTGAATCCACATGTTTATCAGCTGACTGATTAATCTTTCTTTTTAGATTCAATTTTCAGTAATTTGTTTTTTTAATAAATATCTGTATAATGTTTGTGATTAATGGTCGTGCTGTGTTTAGCGTTGCCTCATGCCTTCGTAAAGCAACAGTAAAACATCTATTGGTAAATCGAGCACGTGCTGTATATTGTTTCGATACTCAAGCATTTTCTGTTAGAAGTAATAATTTCGATTCTTTTCATGGTGCTGTAAATAATCTTTTTCGCCACAAAAGTTCATTTCATCGTTTTATTTCAACTGTAAATATCAACGATGACGAAGCAAAAGAAAAGAAAAGAAAAATGGAAAGAACTGTTCGATGGAGTATGTGGGGATTGCTCACATTTTTCACAGGTTCCACTATTTTAGCTCTCCATGAATGGGGCAAACCTGAACTTGACGAAGAAGGAAAACCTATTCCTGACCATTTCTCCGAAAAATCCATCGCTTTACAATATATTTTAAGAACTATTGATAAAGTCAAAAGGGAATGGCAAATTTATAAAGAACCATCACGGGATTTATTACTTCCTCCACCATTGGAGCATCCTTATATCCAACCTAAATATACTTTAGTCATAGAATCGAATGGTTTACTATTTAATCCAGAATGGACCTACAAAACAGGCTGGAGATTCAAGAGGAGACCCTTTGTCGATTACTTTCTCACTCAATGTGGCCCACCTTTATTTGAAGTTGTTGTTTTCACTTCAGATTCTGGTTGGACAACAGCAGGAATGATTGAAAGTTTAGATCCTAAAGCAAATGTAATGCATTGGCTTTTCCGAGATTCAACTCGATATATGAATGGAGTTCGTCTTAAAGATTTAAATTGTTTAAATAGAGATCTGTCCAAGGTAATTATGGTAGATTGGGAGAAAGATGCCTGTCAATTGAATCCAGAGAATTGTTTAATATTGAAAAAATACGAAGGAGAAGATAATGACAAAGTATTATTTGAATTAGCGCTTTTCCTGCGCACCATTGCGGTTCAAGATGTTAATGATGTTAGGCCTATTATTCGTCATTATCAACAATTCGACGATCCATTGGAAGCTTTCAAAGAAAATCAAAGATTAGCTATGGAACAAGAAGAAGAAAAGAAACACAAAGCAAAGAGTCAGTCATTTGTGAGCACATTTAAGCGTAAATAGTTCTAAAACATAGTCTAAATTGTAACTAAAGCATTGTAACTAAAAAATTATCTTACTAAAAAATAACTAATGTCAAACTTATTGTATTCGTAAATTTGACGAAAATTATCTTGTTTATTTTCCAGTCAGAGTAATAAATAGTGATTGAAACTTATGTACGCTTGGTTTGTAAAGAGTATTTTTGTTTAAGTTTTTCACAAACGTGGAAGGCTGAATGAGTTTGATCTATCAAAGAACTTCAAAATTCTTGCTAAAAATGGACAATAACCAACACCACGGTCATTCTATTGAGTTTTAAATGATAATGATTAAATTATGTTTACTTATTATGATTTAACTTTGAGCACAGAAGGGTAAAAGATCTTAAAGCGAGAATAGAATTTTTGATAGAATTTAATATATCTAATAATATAAATATAAAACATTTAATTTTTAATTAATCAATAACTGTCTGGTCATATGAAATTCAAATAAATTGATTAATTATTATATTCGATATGCTTTCATTTCCAGAATTCATATTTAATTCAAATTCACACTTTGAGATTTAATTTGTAATTGTTTAGTGAGTAGTTTTACCCATTTACACATAAACTCTGAATAAATATCACTATTAATCGATTGATTATAACAAATAATGTGATGATTATGGTATTAAGTTCATGCAGCTTTTACTGCAATACAAAACAGCGGCTAAGTGAAAAGAGCTATAGAAGTAAAACGACAAAATGATTTGACAACAGGAAAAATAGCCTATTTTTCAGTTTTTGATGAAATCTTTTTCAAAATATTGTATTTCTGCTCTGTTGTAGATCAAGTTTACATTTTATTTCAGTGTTTTTTCATTTCAACGACGGTTTTGCATTAAAAAAGTCGAGTCTTTTAAATATTGATTGAATGCTTTGCAATTAGCAGAAAGAATGTTGCGATCAGTCATGATCGTGAGTCCTTTTGTCAAATAAAAATTAAATGTTAATAAACTCGTCAAAGCAAGTTAAAATCAAATTGATTCTCAATTAATTCATAATTAGATTTTTCCTTTATTAGATTAAAAATAAAATTGTTTCATTATAAAAGTAAGCCAAGTGATGCTAACATGTTAAAATTCATGTTGTAGCATATTGTTTAAATATTGAAATTAGAAAAAAATGTCAAAATATTTGTCTAAATGTTATTGAGATGCTCAATATTTTTAACTTAATTCAAAAGAAATCTTTGCACCATTGCATTGAACTTTTCCAAGTGTGTAAAATGAATATCATGGCCACCATCAGGAAATAGGTGTGATTCAACATCAGGAATATTGGCTACTAACTGATTAAAAAACTCCACTGGAACCATAACATCTTTTCTGCCATTTAAAACAAAGGTCGGGCATTGTATTTGATTCAACCTGTCCTTAGTCAGGTTAGATTTAGTAACAAATGTTTCAACCTGACCATACCAAACTTTATCAAGAGTCTCTCGATTTCCATAAACTTTTAGATACTTTTTCATTCTCGTTTCTGACCAAGCTGAGGTGTTAATGAGTGTCAACCACAAGTCTTTGAACTTTTCGGGCATCGTGGCAAGGCATGCCCAAACAACAACCTTTTCAACTTTAGCAGGAAATAAAATTGCGGTCATTAAAGCTGTTCTGCCGCCTTCACTCCAGCCCATCACAGAGAAACTGTCGTAACCTAGATACTGAATGATAAAATAAACAAAGGTTAACACAATGTTATACTCGAGATTGTAAAACAATAGTAAAAGGTCGGAAAAATTTTCAGCGAGAATTAAAAAGTTGAAATAACGCGACTTCAATACATAGTAAATAGATTTCTAATTTAAAACTAGAAAATTTAAAAATTTGATTTTGTAAAGGTTAATTTGAATTTGGAAAATTCAGTAAAGTATTGAGTTTTTCAGTTATCTTATGTTATCTTCAGTAAATTTTTGAGTCTTTGTTATAATCTCTAATCATAGATGCTATTACATGCTCAGAACTATAATGAATTTTGTCCCATTACTTCCTTTTTAAATGCAAATTCAAATTGCATTTCAAATTTCAATTCTTGTTCAAGTATAATAGCTCAAACACAGAAAATCATGAATAAAATATAAAGTGGAAATATGTATATTTACCTGCATCAAGTTGACAGCAGTTTCAGCGTCATATTGATAAAAGTTTTTGTCTTCTCCATGTCGTTTATAAACACGAAAAGGTCGACTCAACCCGAAACCTGGTGAATCCCAGCCAACAAGAGTAAATTTGTTTCTATCAAAACCATCAAATATCGGACCTAAATCAGCTCTTGCATTACCTTTCAAATTAAAGATCAAATGACGTTAGTCGATCAACTTTTATGTGAATTGAAAATAACTACTTACCACAACCTCCTGGAGCCATGAACACAACACAGTCTCCATGGCCAACCTTTTCATAATGAATCTTGTAACCGTCTTTCTCAAAATAACCAGTGACTACATCGTCATCAATGATCTGGCAATTTATATTCTTGTAAATGTTTTCAGGCATTTTTGTGAGAAAATAACTAAAGAAATAAACAATCAAGTAGCTAAACGATTAAACAACAGCAATTGAAATTGAGCGATTGAACAGCTATTAAAGTAAGATCGAGGAAAACTGACGAGTAAAAAGGTATTGGAGTCCTTTTTATACCCAACTTTTTAACAGGGTCTCATAATCCCAGACAACCTTTTAAGGTTGTCTATATTCATCATTAAAAGATAATTAGATGGAATATGATGCTGAGTAATCGGATTGAATATTCAGCACTCAGAATCTTAATCAAGAAGTGGAAACAAGAAGTGGAAAAGAGAATGATATAAAGGAAAAAGGATGAAGATAGTTGTAAAATGTAGTTTAATTTGATAAAAGTGGTAGTTAAAGCGCTATTCAGTCAAAGCAACAAGTACTAACTCTAAGAATTATATGAAATCAATCACAAATTCATATTTTGAAAGGGTGTGTATTATATATTGTGTAATTATGAAGAGGGAAAGCTTTACGTCACAGATACTCTGCATCTTACATGTAGCCATTAAGGGACTCAACATTTTTTCAGTAGGTCCACATTGAGAATGGGTTAACTTTAAATCTACATTCCCATTGTTTATCAATTCAATTTCCTTCTGTAAGAAAATCATGAAACCAGTGATGATACATTTTAAACTAACCATGATTCCAATTATCTTATCCGATTGAATAATATCTCAGGCAAATAGTAAGGTAAGGAACTAAGAGCAATAAGACTTTTACTCTTTGATCTCGGGTCCTTATTCATAAGTTATGGTTGCTCCGTGAGACTTCATTGAGTCGACAGGGATTGGAAGTATTCCGACTCGATTAGTTCAAAATATACTGAAATTCTTGGCATGAATCGTCAACTTTATCAAACTGCCCGAGTTCACTTTATACTCCTGAACTAGTTAACTTTTTAATTAATTTCATCTAATCTTTTAATTTAGTAACCTGTGTTAGCCATATGAGATGTATTATCTTAACACACCTTAATCCAAAACATGCAATACTAATTTGAATCCATTAGCTGTTTTTCATATGAAGATTAAACTAATCTAATTGAAAGCAGACCGAAAATAAGCCAAAAATAAGTGAAATACCGAAAAATTAAGTGATCTTATACTTTTGTCACTCACTGACTTCCAATTGAAGCTCAATGTTACTATACTTATCGATGTTCAGATTTGGATTGTTCCAATGTGTCCACAATCAGTTGAAAAGTTTGAAACAAATGTCTAACAATAAAATAATAACAAGATAATTCAAAAAATGCTATAAAATTGAAAACAAGTTCATGCAAAGAGATATCAGCGGTTCATCTGGAAAATTCAGCAGTTGAAAAATGCAGACGAAAGCAAACAATTATTTTACCGAGAAATGCATAGCGATATCGAATTTCAGAACAGAAAATTTTTCAACTTGGATAAATTCATCCTCTCATTAAGTTTGTAGATGAAACTTATCCTGACAATGTTTTCATATTTCAACAGCATCTTGATTCGAAGAGATTAGAATCTTGTTTCCAATTATAGGTTGGAGTGTTAACAACATACACTACTAGTTCCTCTTAAGTTAACAAAAATGGAGATTTTCTTCATAGTCGCCCTCTAACAATAAATAAAAGTACCATTAAGATCGAATGACCAACCATGTTTTGCTGGTCTTTTGTAATTGTTAATTATAAATTGTTTTAATCACATTTTATTCATTTTGTGCCAATATATCGTTATTTAAGTGCTCTGGGCACACATCGGTTACATCATTAGTTTAGTTTTTTTGTTATTTTAGAGTAAAAATGAAAAAGGTAAGTGTGTGGGTCAGAAGATGGCTTGTCCTCACCAAAAAAGAGGGACTTGCTTTCTTCTGACTCAATGTTTCAATAACTACGAAAAACCTAAGAAAAGAAAAACCTAAGAAAAGAAAAACCTAAGAAAAGAAAAACCTAAGAAAAATCAACTGAGAAATTTGGTCACATCGTTCATGGAGCTGGAGTGATGGAATCTTGACTGCCTTGTCGATGTTATGGATCTTTTTTTCACGCTATATGATGGAATCTTTCAAGAAAGGACCCCTATGCGAATATTCTTCAAAAGTTTAATACTGTAAAAGAAATGATTTTAATTTGTAATTTGTTTACCCAAGCTGGGTCTTGTACCCAGACTGCTATTTTACTGATATTTCAAATATTGGTAAATGTGCGGGCTACAGAAGTCCTCTGTAGTGGGCATGCGTAATGTATGGTCTTCTATGAAGATGAATTAAAAACGAACTTAATTTAGTCCAATTTCTTGTCTAAAAACTAAATATACTCGAGATGGCGACACCTAAAAATTAACTTAACTGTGATCTTTTTTTGTTAACTTAAGAGGAACTAGCAGTGTAATACTCTTGAAGATACAAGATGTTAAATACAAAATGTTACAAAACACCTAATCTTAAGATACAGCTGAAACCAGTTTATCGTTACCTGTTATGCTGACAAGTGATGGCTGCGTGAAATTTCGCTGAGTGAATAGTATCAACAAGACACTTGAAATCATCTACATCAGGCTCTGTTCTAGTTGACGTCAAAGGACGCACAAGGTTGTCTAAATTATCATATTATACAATCAGCATTGAAAGTACCTAAAGATACGCACCTATTTGAATGTATAGTGCTGTTTGTAATGTTATTCCTATGAAAATTTATTCATCGTTTCTTCATTGTTAGTTGATTATTTATAATCTATATTCATAATTTGAATCTCTTGATCAATGATTAGTATTTAAATATTAAATAAATGAAAATAAAAAAGCCTGAATGTAAAGAGTGATAATTCAATTTTGTTTGTTTAATTTTAACCTCAATTTTCAAACCAAATGAGCAAATTTTACTTTAAATTTTGCTTGCAATTTAATATTAAAGACGAATTGATGCGTGGATATTGATGTTAATGGAATCCGTATTATATAGCATTGTATTTAGGGGAAAAACTTTGGATATTTAGGTTTATTGTTGGATTAGGATTTTATGTAAAACTGCCTTCAATTAAAGAGTTAAGAGTTGAAATAACTGAAAATCGAAACTTAAATGAACTTAAACTTAAACAGAAATTTCCAATGAATTGTAATCATCTAGAAACTAGGCTCTTAATTATTGTACTTATAAGTTAT
This sequence comes from Tetranychus piercei, assembly GCA_036759885.1. Lineage (NCBI taxonomy): Eukaryota > Metazoa > Arthropoda > Arachnida > Trombidiformes > Tetranychidae > Tetranychus > Tetranychus piercei. The sequence goes on from CM071878.1 coordinate 18,539,138, forward strand.
AATTTTTGATCAGTTATTGGTTAAATTCTCGATCCTTCATTCAATTGATCGATTAAAGGTGTATGCACAAGGTCAGTATTTTAACAATGGCAATTTACGTAATTCCTTCACTTTTTGGTGAATGATGATGTAAATGACAGAGCATTGTCAATCATCAAATCATGCCACGAATGGTTCTAAACGGATCAAATTTGACTATAAAATCAGCATCGATTTCAGAGACAGACAAACACAGTTTATCATTAAAGACTGAACAACTCGTGTGAAGCTTCAATCAACAAGTTAAAATGCGATTCGTAATTGTTTTAGCTTTAGCTTTGTGCCTTGGTAAGCCTTGCTTTCCAACTCAAATTGTTCAAAATCATAACTGATTTCCTTGTGTCTCTTTACTAGGATTTGCTTATGGAGCCGATCTGAATTCAAATGTTGCAAGGCGAATGGAACAAGATATGAAGAGTAAGTTTCAACTCAATCACCATAAATCAATATTTACTCAGTTAATGATTTGATTTACAGATATTATTCTAAAATTCAGAGAAGGTGGCTATCGTGCTGCTCGTGATAGCATTGATCGTTTTCGCCGGGACTGGCCAGGTAAATTATGATGAATAGTAACAGAATGATTAACTAACAACCAAATTTATCCAAATCGATACAGCGCAAATCCGGAAATGGAATTGTCCAGGAAACCATGATCCATTAAGCAGACAGATTGAATGCGATATAAAACTGAAAACATGTATTCCCTTCGATTCAATTCGTGATCTCTGGAATTGTGTGTGTTGCGAAGTTAAACCATTTTGAACATGGAAAACTTATAAGTACAAGAATTAAGAACCTACATCCTAGATGATAACGAGACTCGAGACATTGGCATAGCTTTGCTGGATAATTGTGAACAATGAGTTTATATAAAATAAAACCGACTAGTTTATTTGCATAACCAAATTTGCTTTATTATTTCATTTATTATTCATTTATATGAATATCTGAACCAATCAAACATTGGTAGCAATGTTATCTATAGTTCAAAGACAAATATTATATATTTGTTTGAAGATTGAATTAAGATTTGATATTGTTGCATAATCGGAGTTTCAATAGACCACAGGAAGACTTGAATAATTGTCGGTTATCCTTAAGATCATTGATGACAGTTTTCCAGTCAACATCATTAGAGGTTGATTCAGCTTTGGTTGAGTCAAGGAAACTAACTAAACCATCGACATCACCTTCATGTTGGTACTTCAAGATGTCAGTCTTGTGAGCCAAAAGGAAAGAGACTAAAGTATCTCGGTTAACTGATGTCAATTGGGTTCCAGGTCCAGTGTTTCGAACAGCCCAAGCAACAAGTGATGGAACTCCGTGTTCCTTCTCTTCAGTTTGTCCAGTTACCTTCTTCTCGAGGATCTTGGCGAAAACAAGAACCCAGTTAACTCCTTGAGTTCCTGATTCCTCAGCATGTTCCTGCAAGAATTTAGTTGCACCAATGATGTTTAATTTGTTGTAGAACTTAAGGAATTCTTCTCGATATTTATTAGTGAATTGGTAAAACTTGGCTGCATCGATCTTAGCTGCTTGACTGTCTTCTTTAGGATCGGCAGCAGCCCAGAGTAACAATGGGATTGTTTCAGTGACAGCACCAGTGTTGGCGACTTCATCAGCTAGAAATGGGAATAAAAGATGAATAAAGATTGGATTATTAAACATTAACCAGTATCACCAGTTTTCTGGTTAATTTAGACTATTTAAAGCTTACCTGAGACGAAAGCTGGGACAATTAGGAGTGAAGCTGTAACAAGTAAACGCATCATTTTGTTGATTCAGTTGTTTAATTGACTTACAATTCAATTATGATCTTAACCATTTTCCTGAGCGCTTTATATATGATTTTTTCGTCTTCAAATCTAACTCTTTTCGCCTTTGATTGACACTTTCATCCTTTTTTTCATTGTAATTATTTTATTTTGTGAATCAATCATATGCGGATCACGTTAGCTCCTAATATTACATATCAACACCTTTTGATTATTGATTTAGTCCACTAAGGTTAATATGCACTCGGATTTTTGACAGTTTATTGGTTTAATCAAAAATTTTAAAAATTAATTATTCATTCTTTGTCTTCAATTCTCGTTGCTCTTCAATGAAAAACTTGCCGTTGAGGTTATGTCATACTCGATTACCTTTCATCTTTAAAAATGAATCAGACAAAGTGGTTAATGTATGGTCAATAAAGCAACTATGTAGACTCATAAGTTTCCAAGAGTTTGATTGACATTCCAACTCGACTTGCTGAATATCACATGAAAGTTCTTTATTAGCTTCTAAATGCTTTGACACCTTGCCATCATTGTCCACTTCTTCATCGAAATTCAGGCTATTCACGATCAAGCCCTTTTTTGCTGACCTCATCTCTGTTAATAACCCGAATTTTTGAATAACCCGAATTCCCGGAGGAATTTTCTAAAATTGAAGGCTGAAAATAAGGTTCCTAAGGGCCACTTCAGGAGAATAGGGTGGATGATTGACAAATTTTCATCCTTTCTCTTGAATTGAGGCCGTATTTTTGTTTGACTTGTTGGCTACAAGCGTTATCTTGAAAGCAGGTCGATCTTGTGTTGCCTCTCCAGACAGTTTTCTCAATTCTTACTCTTTTCGCAAGATAGTGTTAGGTCCTATTTGATACATTAAGCTCTGTAGGTTATATTTCATTAGAATTTTTACGTTCCGCGCTATGGATCGGGACACAGGGTGGCTCAAAGTTGTATAGTCACCTTCAAATTGTGGTCAGGATCTTGGCGCATTCGTAATTGAGTTGAGGCAAGCTTTCAACTTATGCATTAATTTTCTGATGAAGGTATCCACAATAGTACCAATACAGAAAACAGAGTTGAATTCGGACGCATTTTCAATAAATGTCGCATGTTTTCATACCGGAAAGTCGATGACGGCACTGTTTTTCATGTAAAATTAATGACTTTTTTTGGCCTAGCAAACTAATGATTACTTCGATTTTGATGATTCTCCATACTAATATCCTAGCAACTTGTAGCTTTACAAAAACTTTATCGATCCTAAGCTCATATCATAAGAACATAGTTTTCGAATTTTTGAAGCCCCTAATATTTATAATAACATGCTGGCCCGCGCTCATGACTGATCGCAAAATTCATTTTAATTCTAACCAAATTCAATGCATTCCAAATGCAAAAGACTTAAGTTATTAATGAAAAAAACTCGTCAGAATAAGTCCAAAAGTTGAAATTTTTTTTCTCTTTGATAATATTCATTTTGGGTAAGCCTTTCTTTAAGCACAATGTAATTTTTTTGTTGGTTGTAGGAGCAAAAATAGAGTTCAAAGTCGAAGCGGGCTTGCGATCATGACTGATCGCAAAATTGTTTTTAATTCTGAACACATTCAATGTCAAAACTATAGCCAAAAACTGACTTTTTAGTTAAGAGTTGGACTTTGTGGGTTTGTAGTGGCATGGAAAAGGTCCATTTATGGAATAAAATATTTTTATGATCAGTATTTTTCAATAAAATTGAGTCCAAAGTTGAAACTTGGATCTCCTTTTTAAAGTCGAAGCAACAGGTTATTTCAACTCTTAACTCTTTAATTGAAAGGCAGTTTTACATAAAATCCTAATCCAACAATAAACCTAAATATCCAAAGTTTTTCCCCTAAATACAATGCTATATAATACGGATTCCATTAACATCAATATCCACGCATCAATTCGTCTTTAATATTAAATTGCAAGCAAAATTTAAAGTAAAATTTGCTCATTTGGTTTGAAAATTGAGGTTAAAATTAAACAAACAAAATTGAATTATCACTCTTTACATTCGGGCTTTTTTATTTTCATTTATTTAATATTTAAATACTAATCATTGATCAAGAGATTCAAATTATGAATATAGATTCGATTAATCATACAAATGTACAATTTTCACGAACATTCATTGTGATCTTATTTAGAAGAAGAATGATGATGAAAACCAGATGCAATTTAAATAAATTTACTGATTGTTGGTGAAAATTAGAATGAAATTATCAACATATTTGTGTTACAATTAAACTTGAGGCAATTTTTGGATCCATTTAAAACTGAAAAGGCTTTGAGAAATGAGTTAAGTTTCTAAGTTTACTCACAAAATAATCATAATCATCAAGTTTAAGAAGATTTTTTCGAAATCAAAAACATCCCTACAAATTTACATATCGGTTACAAGGAATGGAGTGCATACGCCAATAAACCAAGGAAACCTGGCTGGAAAGCCGATCTAGAGTTGGATAGAAAAATGATGAAAATAATAAATAATTTGTCGAACAAGATTGACCCGGAATACAAAAGTCCAGGAGGTTCTAACATTTATTCCAACTTATCATCAAGGAATTCAATTTAAATTTGTATAAAAAACCAAATCTAGAAAAACTGTTTTATTCAGATATTCAATATGAATATTACTGCCAAAACTGCAATATTTCTGGTTTGAGAGGGCGCATTTATAAGCCATCAATAGAAATTTCTTCAAAACATCAATTTTTCAAATCAATACAGTCTCTTCGAAAATCCAGATGAGTTCATTCTGAATAAATTTTGTTGTGAAAATTATAGCATTGGTAAGTATTGCATTGCGAGCGACACTCATTGATTGTCCTTATTCATTCAGTCTTTAGCTTATAGATCATTCACTCATAACACTCAAAATTAGTACTAATTTCGAGGGCTCAGAGTAAGTACTCAAATTTAGTACTAAATTTGATTCCTCAGTGTGCAACATTTCAAATGAAGTTATTGACTATGAGTCTCGTTTGAATCGGTATGTAATCAATAAGTGTTATCAATTTCGGTGACGGTTATTGATTGTTGAAGTATTATTTATACATTAACCATTTTGCATGTTTCTGTAACAATAACATCTGTATGGCCACTTCCATAAGTATTAATGTGGTTGATTGCCTCTTCAACATTACCGACCAGTTCTATCGTACACTCTAAGCCTCCATACTCTTTCTTTAATGATGTTGTCAATGGCGGAGGGAATGTTAAAGCATTAAATAACTTTGGACCAGAGTAAACAGTCACTCCTTTGGATTTCAATTCATTGCAGAGTTGTGAGAAGAAATCGATGTTGACCAAAGACTGGTGAAGTAAAAGGGTTTCCATGGAATTGCAAGCTGAAGGATAGTTACATTTAGAGTTGATTACTGTTTATATAAATAAATCAAAAGTTATTTGTATTGATAGTTACACAAATTTTCATAAATCAATGTATTGAATAGTCAAATATTGATATTTACCAATATCAACTGTTTTCCTTAAATCAGCATCTTTGTCGACGTAAACATGGCATATTCCTTCAGAATGCCCTAGAACCGGAATTTTACCAGCCTTTTCTCTGATTTCACGAACCAGTTCGTAAGAGCCACGGGGTACAATCAAGTCAATTTGATCCTCATATGTTATTAATTCACTAATTTCTTGTCTGGAATTGACCTGCAAAACAAGAGTTTTAGAGTAAAACAGTAACATTTGAGTGGATAATAATGATAATGGATATCTTTTCTCAACTAAATTATCATGAGAGCGAGAGACATTAATTGCTATTCCATCTGAATCTTCTCTAATTACAAAAACTTACCAATGCAACAGCATCTTCAACGCCATACTTTGAAAGAGCTTGTTGAGTAAGTTCCCAAAGATACTGGTTAGAGTGGCTAGCTTCTTTACCTCCTTTTAAAATCAGACCATTTCCAGTGGCAATACAAAGACCAGCGATTTGAGGGAGACAATCAGGCCTTGATTCGAATATAACCAAAATATTTCCTATTGGTACAGTAATTTGTTTAAGTATTAATTCATCAGCTAGAATTGTTTCCTTAATGACGCGATTTAACATTCCTTTTGACTTTTCAGCTATAAATTTCAAGCCATCTGCTAAACTCTTTAGCTTTTTATCGTCCAATTTTAGTCTGGACATTAAAACCTTAGATAGACCTACGAAGAAGATTGATCAATTGGTTATCTCATTGATTATGAATGAATAATTAAATAACAACACCTGTTAGTTCGCCTTTTCTCAAATCCTTCTGGTTTTCTTTCAAAATTTTTGACTCATTTTCAACCAACAAATCAGCAAGTGTACTTAGAATATCTGCTCGCTCCTCGGGTTTTAAAAATTGCAATTTAGATCCACCGATTCGTGCTATTGAAGAAATAAAATGATTAAAAAATGTGAAATAAAAATAAAAATTTTGCTAACCTTTAGCAGCTAATGCTTCAGCCGATGAAGTCTTCGTTTGATGTTTGGTAAAAAAGGTCCCTATTGCAAATCCATCGATAATTCGTTTAATTGCATCAGGTTCGTGTCCATTGCAAATAACAGTAGTTACTCCTCTTTCCAAGGCCCAAGAAGCAGCATCTACTTTGGATTTCATCCCGCCAGTTCCAACTTTGTTATTCATACCGAACTTAATGGAGCTATCACTTTGAGTTGAATAGACGTTTATCAATTTAGATCCTTCTTGACCTGGAGGCCCAGTGTAAACTCCATCAACATCAGATAAGAGGATGAGTAGATCAGCTCCGATTTCAACAGAAAGTAGTGCAGCTAGACTGTCATTATCATTTATCGGAATCTTTTGCTGTGATTACATGATACATATGTATAAAGCACAATATTATATATTCAGAATAAAAAGTAGCATATGAATATTTTGTATTGGGCGCGTCAAGTGAACGTCAACATTGGCAACGAAAGCAAAGGTAAAAAAAGAGTTGCATCTTTTTGGAATCAAACATGTAAAAGATGATTATTAAATTAACAATGTTAATTATCATTTAAAGATTGTTGGAAAAGAGTTGCAAGTTAATCAACATTTATCTGATTTATGATTTAAATGTGAATAAACTATATATCTTAGTCTGTAAAACTCCTTTTTATCTTTATTTTGATTTGCCGTTGTAATAAATGCATGATATGCATTTCATTGAATCTAAGCATGACAATGAATGTGGTTATTACCTCTCCATGTGTGGCTTCGGATTCGTGGATAATTTCTGGATGATCAGGCAGCATTGGTGAAACAATAACATCATTTGTGTTAACGATTGGTACAATGTTAAGGTGTAGTAAGTCGTCTATTGTATAATCTAAATTGATACGGCTTATTGGATTGTGAAAATCACTTTTGGTAGCTAAAACTTGAGCAATCTTAACGCCATACTGAGTAAACATGGTGTCATACAAAGCCATCAAATTGCTCTGCCCGATAGCAGCGGCAGCACGAACTTGTAAAGTTTGATCTTCATTACTTAATTGAGTAGTCATCTGTCTAAGTGTTTGTCGCATTGATCGAGACATTTTCAATTCTGTAGATATTTTTTGCTTGCCCAAGGCAACTGACCCACTTGTTACTATAATAACGTCTTTACCTGTATCTCGAAGCTCACAAACCTGTTCAACAATCGAAGCTAATCGTCCAAGAGCTAATCCAGACTGGTCTTCTCTAGTTAGAACAGCACTTCCAAGTTTGACCACAATTCTTTGAGCTCTTCGAAGATCTTCACGACTTTCGTATGGATTCTTTTTGGTCAATCCATTTTCTATCGAATTGATGGCCTCCGTAACGACAGGATGAAAGCTGATCACATCATTAACATGTTCACCATGGCCATAATGCAAATTGTTACTTAACGACCTTTTAAAACTTGATTTTGACAACAGTTGCTGTCTAAGACTTACTGGAATGAATTTTTTCGCACGTAAAGCAAAGTACATCATATTTACACCACACAAATACATATTGAAGCAAATTTGATGTGTTGACATTATAACGTTATATTGTATGGATGTATGGATTATTATTTTGATTCTTAATGTTGTTGCTGCTGTTGTTACTATTACCGTTACTATTATTGCTGTTAATTTCCTCCCCATTATTCACAGATTGATTAACACTGATGAAATAACTCACATAACACACTTATAAACTTAAAATCAACAAGTTCCACAAGTTTTGATAAAGAAGGCAAAATAAAAGTTCGATTCAACTTTGAATATTGATTTTTCAGTATTAAAGAGGATTCAAGGTGGACAATAACACGGAAAAGTTATCTTATTATGCTGTCGTTTTAGCTTGTAGAGACCAGATATTTACAATGAAAGACCATCTTCGAAAACAGAGACTTAACACTAACTTGTGAAGTGTGAACTTTAATGCTTTATTGTTTTTGACAATTTTAGACAAAGTAATAAAAACCAGTTTAATAGATGAAATGATCGAACCACTTGTTCAGTTCACTACTTCAGTTGCCTTGTAAGCATAAACTTAAATTGAATAAAGCGAGCATAATATTCACAAATCGTATTCCAAGTCCAGTAAGAAAACTTATTCAGAAATAATTAAATGAAGAAGGAAACAGGACCAAAACAACTAGTGAAGCTTCTGAATGTATTACCCAAAGGATTTCCAGAATTGCTGATTGAATTGTGTGGCCATTAACTTTGTAAGAAATTAATTGATTGCGAAAATAATTACTCTGTTTATTTTTTAAACTGGTTTTTGCTTCTCTAAAATTGTCTCTTCATTGTGAAAGACAGAAAGTCATTCGATTACTTAAGTGTCTTTATTGTCTAATATAACATACGGACTTTTGTACAAAGATTTATGTTAATTTTTGATTAATTTGGACTAATATTTGATTAATGCTGATCAATTTTCCAATTTTCAGTCTAAAAATGCCACACAAATAGTCTACGTTTGATATCAAACGAAGGCTCGCATTTCTGTTTGCCTTAAGCCAAAAATTTTCAATCGAATGGCTCTTAGGTAAGTTTTATACATTTACTAATACACATACTAATATGTATACAATTTTTGTACTTTTTTATTTCAAATTTTATTGCATTTCAATTGACAATTGGAAGAAGCATAATGTTTTGGATAATGTTTCATAGCTGAATCAGACCAGAATTTTCATAATTTTTTATCGTAAGACATATTCTACATTTTATTATCCATGTTGAGATAAGACCACAGTTATTAATGAATGCTTCTTATATCAGTTTATTTGCTATTGAAGCTTTTTCCGTTTTTCCAAGAAACGTGATCCATGGAACCTGAAAAGCCATACGACTGATCAAGTGAATTCAATTATATGATTTCAATTTGTTTGTACTGTAGAGATATGTGGACCTTGAACCGAATTCCCAAAAGCATCCTCATAAACAACAGCAACGCTAACCATCAATTATTGAAGCAAAAATAGTCAATGAAATTCTGTAAATTACAGATTACCTTTATTCACGAATCAAATATCTTTCATCCGATCAAAAGATCAAAATAAGCTTAATTCCAATATTTACTTTCCCTCTTCAATTTTCATTCAGCAAACTTCCATTGGCCTATCAACAGACTGTTGATGATGCTATCTTGTGAACTGCAAAGACGAGGAAAAATCATTAAAAACTATTCATTATGAAAATTAAGACTATAAATATATAAAGGTAACAAAGACATACTCAGAAATATCAACAGCCCATTGTGATAATCAAAAAGGCTGATACATATACATGTAAAAATAATTGCGAGATTTAAATTAATTTCAATAGAGTATCCACTTCTGCTTTTTTGGGAACTATTGAACAACTTGTCCATTTCCAGACAGAATCCATTTTGTTGATAAAAGGCCTTCCATACCTACTGGTCCTCGAGCATGAATCTTTTCTGTGCTTATACCAACCTCAGCTCCTATCATAAATAGTAAAATTAAAATGAATAAATAGACTCAAACAGTATTCAGGTAACTTACCAAGACCGAAGCGATATCCATCAGCAAACCTTGAACTACAATTATGGAAACAACATGCACTGTCAACTTTTTCGAGGAATAGGTTAGCGGCCTGATCTGAATGAAAAAAAGGAAGTTTAATGATAAAGTTCATCGAAAATAGTTAATGCATTTAATTTTACCATTTTCTGTAACAATAACATCTGTATGGCCACTTCCATAAGTATTAATGTGGTTGATTGCCTCTTCAACATTACCGACCAGTTCTATCGTACACTCTAAGCCTCCATACTCTTTCTTTAATGATGTTGTCAATGGCGGAGGGAATGTTAAAGCATTAAATAACTTTGGACCAGAGTAAACAGTCACTCCTTTGGATTTCAATTCATTGCAGAGTTGTGAGAAGAAATCGATGTTGACCAAAGACTGGTGAAGTAAAAGGGTTTCCATGGAATTGCAAGCTGAAGGATAGTTACATTTAGAGTTGATTACTGTTTATATAAATAAATCAAAAGTTATTTGTATTGATAGTTACACAAATTTTCATAAATCAATGTATTGAATAGTCAAATATTGATATTTACCAATATCAACTGTTTTCCTTAAATCAGCATCTTTGTCGACGTAAACATGGCATATTCCTTCAGAATGCCCTAGAACCGGAATTTTACCAGCCTTTTCTCTGATTTCACGAACCAGTTCGTAAGAGCCACGGGGTACAATCAAGTCAATTTGATCCTCATATGTTATTAATTCACTAATTTCTTGTCTGGAATTGACCTGCAAAACAAGAGTTTTAGAGTAAAACAGTAACATTTGAGTGGATAATAATGATAATGGATATCTTTTCTCAACTAAATTATCATGAGAGCGAGAGACATTAATTGCTATTCCATCTGAATCTTCTCTAATTACAAAAACTTACCAATGCAACAGCATCTTCAACGCCATACTTTGAAAGAGCTTGTTGAGTAAGTTCCCAAAGATACTGGTTAGAGTGGCTAGCTTCTTTACCTCCTTTTAAAATCAGACCATTTCCAGTGGCAATACAAAGACCAGCGATTTGAGGGAGACAATCAGGCCTTGATTCGAATATAACCAAAATATTTCCTATTGGTACAGTAATTTGTTTAAGTATTAATTCATCAGCTAGAATTGTTTCCTTAATGACGCGATTTAACATTCCTTTTGACTTTTCAGCTATAAATTTCAAGCCATCTGCTAAACTCTTTAGCTTTTTATCGTCCAATTTTAGTCTGGACATTAAAACCTTAGATAGACCTACGAAGAAGATTGATCAATTGGTTATCTCATTGATTATGAATGAATAATTAAATAACAACACCTGTTAGTTCGCCTTTTCTCAAATCCTTCTGGTTTTCTTTCAAAATTTTTGACTCATTTTCAACCAACAAATCAGCAAGTGTACTTAGAATATCTGCTCGCTCCTCGGGTTTTAAAAATTGCAATTTAGATCCACCGATTCGTGCTATTGAAGAAATAAAATGATTAAAAAATGTGAAATAAAAATAAAAATTTTGCTAACCTTTAGCAGCTAATGCTTCAGCCGATGAAGTCTTCGTTTGATGTTTGGTAAAAAAGGTCCCTATTGCAAATCCATCGATAATTCGTTTAATTGCATCAGGTTCGTGTCCATTGCAAATAACAGTAGTTACTCCTCTTTCCAAGGCCCAAGAAGCAGCATCTACTTTGGATTTCATCCCGCCAGTTCCAACTTTGTTATTCATACCGAACTTAATGGAGCTATCACTTTGAGTTGAATAGACGTTTATCAATTTAGATCCTTCTTGACCTGGAGGCCCAGTGTAAACTCCATCAACATCAGATAAGAGGATGAGTAGATCAGCTCCGATTTCAACAGAAAGTAGTGCAGCTAGACTGTCATTATCATTTATCGGAATCTTTTGCTGTGATTACATGATACATATGTATAAAGCACAATATTATATATTCAGAATAAAAAGTAGCATATGAATATTTTGTATTGGGCGCGTCAAGTGAACGTCAACATTGGCAACGAAAGCAAAGGTAAAAAAAGAGTTGCATCTTTTTGGAATCAAACATGTAAAAGATGATTATTAAATTAACAATGTTAATTATCATTTAAAGATTGTTGGAAAAGAGTTGCAAGTTAATCAACATTTATCTGATTTATGATTTAAATGTGAATAAACTATATATCTTAGTCTGTAAAACTCCTTTTTATCTTTATTTTGATTTGCCGTTGTAATAAATGCATGATATGCATTTCATTGAATCTAAGCATGACAATGAATGTGGTTATTACCTCTCCATGTGTGGCTTCGGATTCGTGGATAATTTCTGGATGATCAGGCAGCATTGGTGAAACAATAACATCATTTGTGTTAACGATTGGTACAATGTTAAGGTGTAGTAAGTCGTCTATTGTATAATCTAAATTGATACGGCTTATTGGATTGTGAAAATCACTTTTGGTAGCTAAAACTTGAGCAATCTTAACGCCATACTGAGTAAACATGGTGTCATACAAAGCCATCAAATTGCTCTGCCCGATAGCAGCGGCAGCACGAACTTGTAAAGTTTGATCTTCATTACTTAATTGAGTAGTCATCTGTCTAAGTGTTTGTCGCATTGATCGAGACATTTTCAATTCTGTAGATATTTTTTGCTTGCCCAAGGCAACTGACCCACTTGTTACTATAATAACGTCTTTACCTGTATCTCGAAGCTCACAAACCTGTTCAACAATCGAAGCTAATCGTCCAAGAGCTAATCCAGACTGGTCTTCTCTAGTTAGAACAGCACTTCCAAGTTTGACCACAATTCTTTGAGCTCTTCGAAGATCTTCACGACTTTCGTATGGATTCTTTTTGGTCAATCCATTTTCTATCGAATTGATGGCCTCCGTAACGACAGGATGAAAGCTGATCACATCATTAACATGTTCACCATGGCCATAATGCAAATTGTTACTTAACGACCTTTTAAAACTTGATTTTGACAACAGTTGCTGTCTAAGACTTACTGGAATGAATTTTTTCGCACGTAAAACAAAGTACATCATATTTACACCACACAAATACATATTGAAGCAAGATTTTCTTGAAGAACTAAATGACAATGGATAGACTTGATTATAAATGCTACTTTATTTATATTATTGTTACATTTTATGACCGTTATGCTGTTATCTGATTTTTTTCCGGATCATTACTTCAGTTCATGGAACAAAAAAGAACTGGGAACTTTCGTCAGTGGAAATCATTTTGGTTTTTGATTAATTAAGAAGTTACAAGTCTTGATGTAAAATGCTGTGAGTTGAATTTTTATTCATCGAATCACTTTCAGCGTTGTGTTGAGAAACATTGATATAACCTGCAATAAATTGATTTAATTCATAACACAAACAGAGAAGATACATTGGATTATACAAAAAGCACGGATAGGGAAAATAATTTAGGTAAATTTTTGTTCGAGGAAATCTTGACATTAAAAAAGCTGAAAGGCATTACTATTAATAGATATCAGGCAATTAACAAGAATAATCAAGATACAAGTCACCCGTTTATTTTATGTGAATAACTATTAATGCATATATTTGTTGATCATAACAACTTCACTTGAAAGGAGCTACTTTTAATGTGAGATGTGAGATTAGGTCATACGTCAAGTCCAAATTTCAAATGGCTTTACGGTAACAGTCTCGATCTGAGGACAAAGGCCGGGCTTTTACATATGTTAAATATTTCACACTTTGTGAACCAATGGCACTTAAGTTGATCATTGGTTTGAGTTAACAAAATATTTTTAGTTTAATGGACTGTATATTGCATTGAATAATTTTTGTTAGTTGTTAAATATTATAATATCATAAAATAACTTAAATTTTAGTAAGAAAAGGGTTTTTGAAGTAACAAGCAATCAACTCAATAATATTTAATTTGTATTATTATATCCTCATCATTTAAAGTTACATCAGTTATTGGATAATAATTTAAAAGTCTTTGAAACAGGTGTAGAAGCCCAGCCCTTGTCCTCAGATCGAGACTGTTACCGGCTTTACATTATAGTCTTATTACTCCTTTAGTTGCAATTTTAATTGCAACTACTTGACTACGAAAAAATGAAACGTTTATCGATGTAATTTTGAATTGAATAGTATTACTCCGAGACAAGTATGGGATTTTGAATATTAAAACAAGTCCAAAGCTTTATATCCATACAGTAATACCTTGATTTTTTGCAAAAAAGCAAGGGATTACTAAAAGCAAAAAAACATTCAACAAGAAGGAAAGTCAGTCTTTTATATCATGATTGGGATAGAGTTATATTATTTGGTGATTATTTCATCATGCCTAGTCATAAGTTACTTGTCAAAAAATCTCCCAATAAGAGTTACAAGATCAAATTATTATACTAATAGAAAAATTTAAACCCCAATCCGTAAAGTTGAAGTTAGGTGAAACGTTTTTCATTTTTTTTGCAAAAAAGCGAGAGACTACTGTAGTTAGATTGTTCATACACATGTACGATAACTGCTTAATGATTCATAATGATTGTGACTGAAAAATTATCTGTAACTGAATCAAATGAATATCAAATTTTGTCCAAAATGAGTAAGAGTGAGTTGAGTGGGAGATGAGATTCATATTGAGTAAATTCACTAGATAATTGGTAAATCTAAATGAATGTTGAAAAGCTTTAAACCTTATGAATTAGTTGAACACTCGTTTAATTTGTTTCACTTGTTTTCTTAGCAGAACTAAACTGTGTTTAAGTATTACTGGCTGAATTCAGACTTGAAACTCGGAAACATCGAAATGGCTGGAAGTACCAAAGTTCAGCATTTGGTTTCAATGGTTATATTTAACCTCATCTCAGCAAGTAATTATTATATTTATAATGAAAGTGATAAGTTTAATAAATCAATTTCATCCACAGATTTTTTTGTATTGGCTGAAATTGATAACCAAACGATTCCAAACATGATCAGTCCATTGATCGTGCCTAAAGGTGTTGATTTGGTTGCTTCAAATGATTCATTGGAATGTGATTGTTCCACAAAAGATGCGATTTCCGATGAATGTAGAACGATTTGTGGTCAGTAAATCTTAAGGATTGAAGTTTGCCAATTTTGACTGATTAACATTTATCCATTTGCAGGTTCATCGCCGCAAGCCAATTCAGGGAAAAAAATTAACTGTATGTATTGCTCACCATTGACCGTTATTTAAATTTATTGAGTTATCCTGAAATCACTTTTTGTTTCTGGCTTTGATCGTCATTCGCTTAGATGTTCCTATTGTGGTGATATTAAGCATTGTTGTTTTCCTTGGCGCTGCTACGTATATTATATTGTATCTGAGGAATAGACCGAAGAACGCAGATCCTGACATTGGCCTGGATCATATGAAGACATCGGAAAATAAAGACAAAGTTGCTGTTCAAGTAGTCAAGGAAGAAACAAATCAAGAATCTTCTGATGTTTCAAATGGTCAGTTAAAGGAAGTTGTTTTGGATGAATAGCCATTTATCAAGCAATATATTGAACAGTTGGAAAATCAATCTTGATCAAATAACACTGTCCATTCCAATCTAATTAGATGTTCAAAACATGACTTCACTTTGATACTAGATTTAAATGTATGAACCATATTTGGTTCTGTTTTAACATTGACTTTTTTGAATGAGAAACATTTCGCGCTCATTTGTGTACCATTAAACTTGTAAAAACTTATCAAATAAAAACACTTTTATTTGATACTGAATCTTTATATGGTACTTTTATCCTTTACCATCGGCACTCACAATTGTTAGTAAAATGTGTATTTCATCAAAATCATGGGTTTAATGTAAGTTGTTTATTTCATAGAGATGATTAAGATAAACAACATGGTTAACTAATTACCATTTAAGTAATGAATTAAATGGTAGATTGAAACTTTAGCAGTTCATTTTTAGCAGATGAAGTGATTAGATGATTTTATAGCTATTCATAGGTATGGAAAATCAATGCTTTTGAGATCCTAAAAAGGCAAGTGTAAAATATAGTATTTGATCGAATAGGCTAATAATTGAGATTTTGATTAAATCTCTACTGTAAACTTGAAAATTTTATGCATTAATAACATGTAAAGGATGAAGGCCAAAACTGCGTAGTGTAGAATTTTGTTACCATAAACACATAAGGTGCAAAATTTTATACTGATTTCAAAACTAATCCATTTTTCGAAAAAAATGTTCGCGTATCGAGATATTAGGCAAAAATGTTAGACATGCATGAGGACGCTTATATCAATTTGAGTGAATCAAATATCAGGATAAAGTACATTACTAGTGTGAATTGAACTGTAAATATAAATACAGTAGGGGTTAGGGTTAAGTTAACATTTTTTGCTTGCGTGGACCGGCCAGCCGCGACAGCTTTTAAGGCGCCGTCTACCCCTTGCTACCTAGGTGTTTTACCGACCCATAGGCGCTAGGCTTTATCCAGCTAAGCTGGAAATCCATCAGGAAGGGGGAATGGGATAGTCCAGGGGGCTTAACCCTGAATAAGCACTACTGTATATCGCTCTAACTCCGAGACTTGGGCGAGATTCGAACCCTAACCCCAAGATGCAAACAACATATGAAGATTAGCAGTCTTTTCGCCAATGCTAACCATTAGGCTAACATTAAGTTAACAAAAAGGGGTCAGACTTAAGTTAATTTTTAGGTGTCGCCATCTCTGGCATTTTCAGTTTCTAGAGATAAGAAAAAAACAATGGAACAGAAAACTGGACAAAAAAAGTTCGATTCTATTGGTACTTTAATTTGTTGTTAGAGGGCGACTATGAAAAAAACCTTCAATTTTGTTAACTTAACCCTAACCCCTACTGTACTGTATAATTAATGATTTTGATGAATTATTCCGCGCAATTGACTATTTTTTAGATAAATCGCATTTTTGGACAGCGTTTGATATTTGAATCCCTAACGGAAGACAAAAAAGCTCAAAACATTTTTAGATATAAAATTCAATGGTGATTTCATGATTTCATTCATTTTCATCTGTCACCCCTCAAAACTGACCATTTTTGGTATTGATATTTTTATTGGCACTCAGTTAAGGTAACAGATATAATTAGATTTATGTTAAAGCAATTGGGCAGGCAAATGCATAAAGAAGAATAAAAGATTGTTCTTGATTTCATTCATCACACATCGTTCGAACGAAGAACTTCTTCACTATCTGAAAACGAGTATCAAAGGTAGGTATCAATACAATTTTTGATTATGTTTAACAATTTTTTCTATTTTACAGGTCAGCCATTCGATTGGAAATCAGGTAAGTAAATGGTAAGGTATATCGATGTAAGTTGTGAGATCAAACTAATTCCTATCTACTTTTCTTTCTTGTGCTGTGAATTTTGTGTTAACTTTACAAACTTGCGACAACTTTTGTGTTTTTTTGTGTATTGTTTTAACCAGCAACACCAGCAACCAGCATCATCATCAAAAGCCAGCATCAGCAATACCAGCATCAACAGCAACACAAGCAATCAGCTCAAAACCAAAGAGTAAAGAAGAAGAGACTGCGATGAATACAAAATTAAGGTTGGTGATGTTTTATGGCACCAGCGGTGCTAGTAGTAAGAGTCTCTTTCTTTTCTCTTACTTTTTCAAAATCAAAATTTTACTAATATTAATAAGAAAAGTTTAACTAAGTGTATTACAGCTATTTTAATCGCAGTTTGAAGCTTTATGAACGCTTTTGGAGAATTTATGCAGATTCATCAAATGAATAGTTAACTATTGCTTTTAGATGAAAGAAAATTTTTGCAATTAGTCTTAAATAATATATCTTGAAATATCTTGCATCAAATAATAGTAACAATTAATGTTGAATTTATCAAATATTATTGACCTGGGAAAAATGAATTATACCGAATGAATCTGTAACAAGAAATACCCAAAAGAAATTTAATTAGAAAAAAACCCAAAACGAAACAAGGAAGTTTTAACTGAGAAGGAGATTGGAAATGAAAGCAGAAAAGGAGAGGATGCATACAAAAAGTGATGGAAAGGTAATGTGCTAGGAAAGGATCTGTTTTACGATGGGGTACAATTTTCTGATTGATCGAAAGCATAACGAAAGCGCAAATGAAATGATTATGAACGACGTGATGACTGCTGCATGACTTTTATGGCTTTGACATCTGATATGGAATGGCGCAAATTTTTGATGTATTTTCCTATGTACATGTTGATGAGTAACTGGATGCAATGAAGTTTGATGGAATCTCGATGACAAAGAGGTATAAAATCACATGATTCCCGCCAAAGAATTTTAAAAAGGGTGAACTTTATACTAATGGGAGCGATGATGTTGGGAATATTTTTTTCTAAAATTTCTATGAATTTGTTAATTTGACTATGAAATTTGTGAATTGTGTTGATGGATAATGTAATGATGCTTGTGTGAGCGGCTGGTTTGAGCAAGATGGATGCAATGAAGAAGGTGAAGAAGATTGACTTGGTCCTGATGGTATTATCCCAGTTGATTAATTATTTGATGAAGATGTTTGTGGCTTAGTCAATATTGTGGGTGGTAGATTCAATGGGAGTGATTGATTATTTACCAAGGCCCGACAGGCAATGAGATCATGACCAGGAAGCGGTGAGTGAGAAATGATATGATTGATGCAATTATCACAATGGTTTTTTGCTTTTTGATGCGGTTTATGATGTAGCCAGCGATATAGGCGATGAGTCCCCTATGAGCAGACTCTTCAAGTCGTTATAAAATGCTGACATCCTCGCCTATATCGCTGGGTGAAAATGTTGAAAAGAATGTTGAAAGTTTTGATGAAGATGATGGTTGATTAATGAGATCTGGATTAAAAGTACTGAAATATTCTGCGAGTTTGTCTATTGGTTCTGTGATTTATGATGATGCTGATGCTGATGAAGAATCTTCAAGGTCAGTTAAAAATAATGAATAATCTTCATCATCCTCGCAGTTGGTGTTTGATAAAATTGTGTCCATGAAAATGATTCTCGTTGCTCTAAAATGTGAAGTTGTTAAAAACTGAGCTTATGAACGTATGCGGGCGAAAAATTCTCTAAAATGCGTTGCACGACGTACTCGCATTTTCTCATAGGTCGTTGGATGGAGATGTTTAATGGTAATTTTGGGACATGATGGAATGATTCTGTTAGCAGCTCCAGTCACCATTTTATTCTGCTTCGCTATTGGTTCAAGATGAGTTAAAATATCATTCCAGTTGATGAAACCATTAAAATCAGTATTGTAATGTACAGCGAGCTGTCGAGTCATGATATTATTACGAATTAGTTTAAAAATGTGTGGGAGTTCGATCTTTGCCATAGCCATCACATACTGTAGCAACTTTAAAATCACAATTAAAAACGGCCTCCAAAGTATCGCAAACCACAGTTTTGGGACCAATACTCTTCAATGTGTCTTTACCGACAAAATAATAAAAAAAAATTTGTTGCCATTCTTCATTTTTGCCTCCAAGGCCGAAAACTAAAACAGATGTTGCACGTTTGTCTCTTCTCCCATGGTTAGCCATATCAAAAAATCCGTCGTCTATATCTCTTCCATGCAGGTAAGTAAAACTTGGTTTGATCTCGGTCTTGTCGAAGCTTAAAATACTGAGGGTGTCTTTTTCATCGAGATTAGATGCATGCTTTTTAAGAATAGAAATGGTTGATGATGGAATGCCAGTCTCACTAAATGAGTCACTTGTATGACGATCCATGGTTCTGAGGGATGGTAGGGCGAAGATGGGTCTGAAGATTTGATATGCTTTCGATTATTTATGAAGTATTAATGAGGTGAGTTTTGCGTATGTATGACGTCTATGGTGCACGAATATGGTGTTATGGAATATATATTGATGGCGCTTTCTAACATGATAAATGCATCCTCGGAAATAAAAATTTTTGAGTTTATGACGATGATTTTTAATGTAAGATGATGTTAGATTTTTAATTTTGAATTGTAGCCTGGCCACCTGCCTTCTCAGTTTTATTATGATTTGAGCCGGAGTTTCTTTAATTTTATTTTCAACAACTGGCCGATTGGATATTTCAATAAATAATGGAAAAGCATCAGGATTCAATCTGCGACCTCATGTAAAGATTCGGGTGAAAAAGGGTAAGCTGGTGTTGCTGATGCTGATTGATGCTAGTTGCTGATACTGATGCCGATTTTGTTGTTGTTGATGAATCAAAAAACACAACACAAAAAACAATACAAAAACGAATACACACAATAAAAAAAGAAATGTTAATGATTGTATAACCGGTTATACATTACCTACATCAACTTGACTGATGGTATTCCTTAATGATGATCAGAAAAAAAGAAAAAAGAAGATAGCTGTACAAATCGATACAGGATGAAAGTTAACGTTGATGTACTGTTTAAGCCTGATGCACTGTTGAAGTTTGTTGTGTCCCAAGATCAGTAAAGGTAAAATAAATGAAAGAAATGAAATGTTGGAAACACAACACAAGTGTAAACTTAGTAAATAGAAAAGAAATATGCAATATAAAGTCAAAACTAATGTTTACGGGTTGAAGGGTAATAAAACTCTGAATTATAGCTGGTCAGTCGGGGTTAAAAAAGGAGAAAATTAGGAAGTTACAAATGTGCGGGAAAAGATACAAATAGCGGAAACAGAGCTAATTGGGTTTAGCCTGAGGGAAGCAAAGGGGAAAGAAATAGTGACAATAAAGTAGATTATGAAATTAAGCAAAAAGGAAAGGAAATCATGAAGACAAGTAAACAACTGCCATGTGTGAAAAATAACGAGAAAACAAGGGTTAGATTAAGTGAAATTATTATAATTATAAGAGATTAAACATATGATTGCTGATCAATGGTCAGCTGATGGGGTGATGGAGTGATGGTTGATCGCTGCTTGATTGAACAAACTAAAAATTCAATGGTGGGACATAACATCCTCCCTGACTTTATTTTCATGACTCCGTTCATGATATTTATAAACATTGGAGACGTGAGCAACTTTAACAACTTTGTCCGTTTCGTATTCAATGGTCTTCGGAATGCCAAGTTGATAAGATATTTTCATCACTTTAAATGGTCCATTTTTCGTTTGTTATCTTTGTAACCGGATCGCACCACTACTAAGTCGTTAATATTAAGCTTAATGCTTTTCTTCTTTTTCTTTTTAATGTTGTTCTTTCGGAACTTTTCAATCTCATCATCAGTGCGAGGAGTAGAAGGAGCTGGGGTCACGTCAAATAATTTATCAGCAGGTAGAGTTACTAGTTTACTAAAAGCTTTGAACAAAGAAATGCATCCAATTGTTACATTGTAGGATCTGTTTGCATGAGAAATAGTTGAATCCAAAATTTGTTTCCAGTTACCAACTTTACCAGTGTAAATCTTTATATATTGTTTGATATCAGCCATTCTTCGCTCAATCAAACCGTTCGATGATGAATGATAGGGCGAAGAGTATCTCAAAGTAATACCTTTTTCTTTGGCCCAAGAAGTAATCTCTTTGGATGTAAAAGTCGTTCCATTATCAGAGACGATGACTTTCACTTGATCAATATAACGTAGTGATGATAGGAACTTGATGACTGAAGCACTTTTCTCTCTCATGGCTTTACCACTAAGCAATCGAGTAGCTTCATCAATCACTAAAAGGAAAGAACGAGTTGTCTTGATCTTTTCACTTCGTTTAGCAAGCTCGCCAAAGTCAATATGTAAAGTATGAAATGGTATTTTAGAAAGGGTAGAGTTTATAGGAATATCAAGGTAACGTTTGGGTTTGAGTGTTTGACAGACATGACAAGATTTGACATAATCTAAAGTATCTTTCTTCATGCCTTTCCAACGGAGTCTAGCTCTTATTTTTATATAAGTTCGCCAGAAACCGTCATGACCTCCAGATTCAGGATCATCATGATATGCTTGGAAAACTCTCAATGATTCATTTTTGTTAATAAATTTAGGTTTATGCTTAATTAATGTTTCCTGATCTATCGAAGGATCATCGCTGATGTGATGATGGGATGATTGACTGTTCGTTTGATTGAGTGATGGAAGGTTGATTGATGGTTGATTGAGTGATGGACATTTAATGGTGTGATTGGAATGTTTCGATGAAAATTCAGCTAAAATTTTTGCTTATTGTGAAATCCCGTTTAAAAATGTGTTGAATGAACTTGATATGGACCTGAATTGTTTTGGTCTATTTGCAACTGCTTCACTTTGCATGAATGATCATTCAGATGTATGTGCGTTTACGGTGGTACAAAAAATGCAATCGAAGATATTTTGGATTGACCTGAAGTTACTAGTCAAAACTGCACCCAATTCCATATTCAGTGAAATATTGGTAGAAATTTTGAATACGTTTGAACGATTTCCACTGGACGATCAAGATGAAAATTTAACGTTGTTGATGCAAATTTCACGAAAATGTAATAATGAATAATTGTTCAATGAATTTCCATTACTTTACTATGTTTATGAAAATTAAGAAAAGATAGTTAAGATGCAAAGTTATATGCAAAAGTCTATAGTAAAAAGAAAGAGAAAAAGAAAGAGAAAAGTTGTAAAGTTAATCAAAGGTAAAAGACTATGGTAAAAAGAAAGAGAAAAGAAAGAGAAATAGAAGTCCATGTTAAATTTTAAAAGTGAAAATGAGTTAAGTATCATGATTTGAAAAATTGATAAAAAATCAATTTAATGCTTGAACAATTCTAACCCTATAATTAGGTTGATTGAGATGTCTAACCATTTAATTAGATTAATTGATTACTTGTAAATATTCAGGGTTAATTTCATGATAATCGTTAAATCTTGTTGAAATGAACATTTAAAATTAATTTTGTTATTAACCCTTTTCGGTGAGCAACCTTAGACAAAGGCTTAATTGGTTAGTTTACAATTTTTGTTAAATGTATGCGATTTAAGGATTGATAAAATAATGTATTTAAGAAATTCATCACAATATTAGCTTTCATTCTATGTGATTTATAAGTATTCATTATATTACTTTGTTATATCAAATTAATAGTGTCCATCATGCCAAAATTCATGAAAAAGTTAAAAAATATAATCAATAGGTGGAAACTGAGAGAGAGAGAGTGAGAAAAAATTGTTTGAAAAGTTTGAATGTAAACCCTTTCAAGTTGTTCTTCCCGCACGTGAAGAATTCGAGGCTCTTTGTGCATCAATTTCTATATCTTCATCAGCTTCGACTTCATCATCTTGCTCATCTTCATTATCTTCTGTGGTTCATCCACTTTCTGTAGATGGAAAACTCAAAATTCCTGATGTTGATGATGAATTATTCAGTTTATTGGATGAAATAATCAAGGATGATTTCCCCGTTGATTTGTTACCAGAGCTTGGACAAGAGGATAATTGGATTAAACAAGCAGTTGATGATTGTTTAAAAGTTAATTATGATGAGTATAATGATGATGAATTTGCCCTTTTATTGGACAAGATATTTGATCAAAAATCCGTGCCTGTTCCTGCCTCCGATTCAGCATTAATATAAAAAAAGTGTGAATGTGGTAGGATGATTGAAATTAAAATTATGTAAAATGAAATGTTGATGAATTAAACAAAATTAATCTAATTTTATTCATTCTTGATGTAATTACGCGGGAAGTGGAAAGGTTAAGAGAAAAGAAAGAGAAAAGAAAGAGAGAGAAATGTGCCAGAGAGGTCATTTTATCACTACTCTCTGGATATCCGAGAGCGATCACTCTTTCTGCAATTCTGATCTAGAAGTTCTATCACTGATTGAACTCTATGTAGTGGATTTCCGTCCAGCATCCACCAGTACCCTGAGATGATTTCTTTGTCATACATTGCAGGTAACAACTTGTTTACCAATGTAGAATGATATTTTGCGTCACTGACGCTATCTGGAAACCAATAGGGTCCAAAGATTTCACCCGCATAAATGCTAGCAAAAGCTTTCACACGTTGTGGTTTAATTCTTCAAAAATCTGGCTTTTCTTACCACCCAGTGACGACAATTTTGTTTGTTCACGTATCCTTGCAAATGGAAATAGCACTCATCAGTAAAAATTATCTTGTTTAGATCGATAGTTTCATCCTCAACCATGTTTAACATCTCGTTTGCAAAATTGAATCTCCGAGTCATTGAATCTTGTATCTGTTAATAGTTGATGGACTTTCAGCACATAAAAAATAAGATTTTACTATGAAAAAACGTTCTTCGGACGTCCAAGACATTTTTTCAAATAGATTTTCAAACCTATGAAAATGCGTTTTATAACAATCACCTGACCAGAAAAGAAAGTCCAAAAAAGTTGGTTGTGAAAAACAACAGATGGCGCTACAATAGCCAATTCAAATGTTAAACGACTTTTGGACTCGATGCATGTTTTTGTTACAATTTGATTCTTACTCTAACGTTCCTCCAAATATCAATTGAAAAAAATTGGTATTAAATATTTTCCTTGTCTTGCGATAACTTGATGGTATAACTCAATCATCAGCAAAGCTAGTTGTAACGGCTTCAATTGACTTACTTGAACCGACCAATAACATAACAAACGTGTATCCCATTTTCACTTTGATTGGTTAGACATTTAGTAAATTTTAGCATAACTCAGATTTGTCCATAATCCACCTCTAAGAAACCTCACTATCTCAGCTAATACTTTATCAAATCTATTCATTTATATATTGTTAGTTAGCTTGACTTATGCTTTAAGCAACTGTACAGTCAGTGCATCTCGACCAGCTTTGTCCTCACTTTGAATAGTCATAAACCGATTCCATGTTTTCATCATAATTCCAACTTAGGTCGGTAACCAAATGTCAAAATTTGAATTACTGATGTCTACATGTTTTTTATAACATGTTATCAGCATAGCATATGTTTGTTTGAATCTTACATTGGAACTTCATGATTTTGACTTTTTCGTAAATTTACATGTTAATTTATTGTAGACAAGTATTTATAGCGGTTAAACGAAACCTTCGAAATAATCCTCAGACATAATATACATTATACCAGTTAGATTGAGCACATCAAGAACTTCGTAATTATATTGTAAGCTGGGTAAAATTCCAGCATTCTTTGTTTGTTTGTTATTTTCAAAATTCCCTAATAAGGGCCCATAAACTGTTGACCAGATGGCCTTTTGGACCCAATTACCCTTTACCATTTGTTTGCCAGATGCTCTTTTGCACTTGGTTCGCACTTACAAGTAAACATTTCTTAGAATTGTTTACTTGTCAAACTAAAGATTATGGGAGCAAAGAGTGAGTTTACACTCGAAGGGTATAAAAAGCCCCTTAAAAGAAAAGAGAACACACTTGAACCCGGAGATAACGCCTGAGTAGTTGAATTTATTAAAAGTAACCTTATCTTGTGTTTTGAAATAAAGTTTTGTATTATAAGGGCCCACATATTTACGGGACCCCTTTACTAGTTTTGTTAAAAGAAAATAAAAAAATAACTTTTACAATATATTTACATAAAATTTAGCATCTTCAATTGGTGAACTATTGGTGACACAAGTTTGTTCTTATGAATCGAGCTTTTTAGCAAATTTTTATAACTCTTAACAACTTATATTTATATCTTTTATCTTTGTATTAAGTTTTGATCACAGGTCGAGAAGCTCGTTTTTCCTGTTTATCTGAGATAAAAGTTCATCCTCAAACATGTAGATATAAGATCGTTGGAAGTGATATACAAGTTAACTATAACAGTGTAAATTGACTTTCAGGTGCACAGGTTTTGTCGTGTAATGTTGTAAGTATCTTAGCAATAAACAGTACAAGAATATATGCATTCGAATTATAATATATGAATTTGTTTCAGAATATGAGTCGATCTTCATCAGACAAAGTTTTACCCAGACTTGAGACCGACTTGAATTAACTTTTGTAAACTAACAAATAACATAAAAAACGTGTATCTAAACTTTACATATTTTCATGCTATTGATCTGAATTTGTCAGAAAAAATCCAAATTTTCGATGTGTATAATGAAGTTACCGCATTTCAGACATTCATTTATGTTAATCAAGCTTACACTATTCTTGATCCAAGATAAGATAAGAAATTTTAGAAGCATTTTTTGATGGAGATTTCATATACTGGGTGATTTATTACAACCGTATAACTTTATTTGGACTTTTTTCACGAACCAATCAGAACATCTGCGGAAATGTTAGCTTTTCTCGATCCTCACGTAAAAGGAATTTTTATGGCACTAAAAAAAATTTTTACGCAAAAATCAGATTTTCTATTAATTTTTTACGTAATAGGCAATGCAATTCTCCATAGAAACGGCCAAAATTTTTAAATTTTTTTTTTCGCGCCAAAAAATTTCTTTTTGTCTGAGGATTAAAAAAAGCGAAAACATTTCAAGATTGTGCAATCGGTTTGCGAAAAAAAGCCAAAAAAAGTTATTCACTTATAATAAATCACCCAGTATATCATTCTGCTTAAATATTTTGGAGTGCGTCAACGTTCTATTCCAGTTTAACCCTCTATCCAATTCACAACTCTGTTATCTATACCTTAATATTTCGAAGAGTATCATAGTTTATAAGTTCGATCTGGCAATCTACAGATCGTTTCATTTTAATTGTTTTACGCGAATAATGTTTTGATAATAAACGTCTGAAGTTTCAAAATTTTTACTCATATTAAAACTGTGTTCTAATGGAAAACTTTGTTTACATAACAAAAGTAATTGCAAATTATTAACTATGAAAAAGATTGAAAATAACAATAACAAGAAATTTCTTTCATTTCAAATCAGTCGCCACCTGAATCTGAGGAGTCATCATCACTTACAGAATTAGATATTCTTAAAGTGAAGTTGTTAAGATGAGCGGCTGGGACTCTTGGATTTGTTCGCAAACCCATCGATCCAAACCACAACATAATCAAAAAATGGCCACAGCATCCCATCGTCCTCTTCCCTGCTCTGCACGTGCAATAATGCTCCTCCAGCTTTTCAATCCCGGTTTTTGAATCATTGATTAGTATTATACAAAATCTGGTTGTGCTTTCACTGTAGCGGGTAGGAATCTTAGTTTTCAGCAGAACTGGTTCTCTGTTGTCTCTGCACATCATTGCAGTTTCCAAGCTATTAAACATTTCAAAGCGCAAAAATTCTGGATTCGTTCGATTTTGGGCATCGGCATAATCAGCTGCGCAATACTTGAGCTGAAACGATCCTTCAGCGAAAAAGTAAAGTTCACTCAAATCCAATTGAGGGAGAAATGTCGCAACTTGGTCGTACGTTGAGGATCGATATTCAATCGAATATAGATAGAATTCAATATAGATCGAATTAGCCCTTGTTCAGTTACAATTTCTGCCAACTTTTTTTCTTTATCTTCAAGCCGAAGCATTTCTTCCACTATCTCCTGCTCAACGGCTTGTTTAGAATAGAGTCGGGTCTTAAAAGCATTATACATTGCACCACAAATCTTTAAAATTTGTGGAATTATTCGAAATGATTTATTTAAATATATTTGACCAATAATTTTCCAAATACCTATGATAAAAATGTAATTAGTTCGTGTTTATAAGGTTAATATAAATGAAAAGTCTCATGGAAACAACTAAAACAATGGCTAGAAAAGCCAGAAAAGAGAAGAATCTTGAATTGCGAAGCAGCTTTTCAGTACCACTTCAAGATCAAATCAATAATCACGATTGAAGTTACTAGTAAATTCAACTGGAGGCGATGGTGACCAGTATAAAAACTACCAAAGACTCACCAAGGAGTTACCTTCACGTGGTGTGAGTTGTTTCAACCAAAACTCCTGAGAGAGTATTGAAAATCTCGCAATGTTGAATCAGTTTTAAAAATTAAAATTCAGTTTAAAATATTTTCTATGTATTTTTATAACATTGGAAGTCAAATGCAAATGTTATGAATCATAACTATTTGTCATTCTCTATTTATACTTTTGATATCATCGGTCAAACCAATATGCGTTTTCTAAATATTTCAATATTTAGTATTTTTCGGCATTTTTTTGAACATATCTAAGACATTGGAAGTCAAATAAATATGGGCAAGTGAAACGATCAATATTCCTTTTGTTGAGGCTTCAATTCAAAAGTCATTATATCGCAAATTATAGGTCACATAAAAAAATGCATTTGGTATTTGGATTTCTAAACATAAAAATATTACAATGTACATGTTCAATGAGCTTTTGCTCGTGTTAAAGTTTAAAGGCCATTATCTCGAAAACTATAGGTCATATAAAAAATGCATTTGGTATTTGGATTTCTAAACATAAAAATATTACAATGTACATGTTCAATGAGCTTTTGCTCGTGTTAAAGTTTAAAGGCCATTATCTCGAAAACTATAGGTCATATAAAAAATGCATTTCAGATTCAGTCTTTTCACAAAAAAATACATTTAAATCTTTATTCGGATGAAATTTTAAATTTTAGGCGAAAATGGTCTTCGTCCTTACTCAATTTTAGCTCAACCCATCCATAATCGACCTCTAAGATAGCTCAGCTAATACTTTATCAAATCTATTCATTTATATTTGTTAGTTAGCTTAATTTACGCTCTAAACAACCGTGTTTTCAGTTTATCTCGCGCAACTTCGCACTCACTTTGAATAGTCAATAACTGATTCCATGTTTTCATCATAATTTGAAATATTTTTGAAGGTAAAAACTAGGTAAACAAATTTCATACAATTGAATTACTGATGTCTACACGTTTGTTATAACATGTCTTCAGTAACAAACTTGTTACTTTGAATGTTTCCTTTAAACTTGAGGAAGGTCAAACTAATCCTGTCCAAATGTATAATATACTACTTGTGTGAAGCATAAATCGAAGAATTAAGAGAAGAGGAATTAAGACGACGATATGCAGCCAAAAGACAACCTATTCTCGATGCTATCGGTACCAAAATGAAAGCGACAACAAAAATTTTGACAAAATTGTGAGCTTCCATTCAACTGTATCTAATCAATTTACCGCTACACCCAATTTTGCACCTACAAATAACGAGAAGTCCCATCAAAAGTTCATTTTTCCTCATTTTTTGAGTCAAAAGTGGAATTTTTGGTCAATTTTGATTCCAATTTTCCCGCCGTAATTAGATTGGCCACAGAAATAGGCACAGAAAGGTCATCGTGGACTTTCTTAAAAGCTATTTATTGTCATAAAATTGATATTAAACTTATTTATAACTCTTAAATGTACTTTCTTTTAAGGATTCGATCCGCAGATCCATCCTAAAAAACAGCAATCTTCTCAGGTTTACCTCAGACGACTTATCGTTCTCAAACCACAAGACATGCGGACACCGTACATTAGAAACAATTATTTGCAAAGCGATCTGAGAATAGACAACTTTAAATTCTCTGTTGTTACTTGTCTTAAGCAAAATCAACTTTGAACTTATTTTTGCATTTTTATTTACAATTGTTACTGATAGTTATTAATTGTAAAATTTAATTTTCACTCAGCTTTCTCACATTTTTATTCGGAATGAGCTGTTTCTATTCAAAACAATTTGATCAATACAGGTTTGAACAACCAGGATTGTACCCAAACTTATTTTACAGTAATATTTTTGCTCTTAAGATTTTTCTGGTTAGGCATTGACTAATTTTAACTTTGATTATGGGCCAGAAGTAAAGAGAGACTCTGAAGGAGATGAAGATGAGGGAGAAAATGAACAAAAAATAAATCACAGAAATGATGAAACAATTTCAATTTACATGGAGGTTCAGAAAGTTAATGGAGACAAATATCACTGTCAACTTATTTCTCACAGATAAGAGCAACATTGTGATTAAATTTTAAAGGTCAACTTTCACTTCAAATATTCCAGCGTATAAATACTTGTGTACTTAACCAATCAACATAGCCACTTAGCCGTTGAATCGGACAATAAGTCAAGTGAAAGACTTTGGTCGAGAAAGATTCAACAAAATATTGTTTAGCAAGATAAGTGTTGCTTTAACCTGAAAATATTGTGTGAAACCATTCAATTTAAAAATCATGGGAGCCATTTTATCCAAACTTTGGCCTAATCGATCAAATAATCCAAGTAATAACAATAACAATCAGCCACCATTAGCTATTACAGCTCCACCAGTTAGATTACCTTTGCCCTCACCACCAATTTCCGAAAACGATCCAGGTAATTATTTTATCTAATTTTTATACTTTATTTTGTGTCTCATCGAAAACAATTTAATATCTGTGAGAAAATTGTGAATCTCAGTTGATCTGTATGACAATTCAACTCTGATGCTAAAGAAAATAATCGTCATTTACTTTATCTTTATTCACTTTGACTCCTTCGCAATCATTGGGTAAACCATTTGTCTATAACCAGAACACCATATTTACTTCACTCTATTCATATGTTTTGTTGGTTACTTTCTTGCTATTTGTTTGTATGTTAACTATTAGCTCAACAATGCCCTTAATCAAGTCAACACCAAGTTGTTGAATTGTACAATCTTCCAATAGCGCTGATAAATCAATTCACTCAACTTCATCTCAACTGTTTTCTTTCTTTTTCCCTTTTCTCCATTTTTCTATCTTTCCTCCAACTCACTCAAAAACATTGCCTCGCTCGTATTGCATCTAAACCGTTCAAGTTAAATAAAAGTTATTTTCTATTAATGGACTTCTAGTTACCAGGATTATCATCATTTTATAAAAATTATTTTGTCTTATTTAGTGTCTTATGAATATTCAAAGTGACTCAGTTAATCCTGCTTTAGCTTTTAATAAGTCGCTTCTTGATGATAATCGTTTGTCTACAAAATCAACTGTTTAGCTTTTTTTATCCATCATTTCTGCCAAGACAGCCTTTCCAGTCAACATTTAACTTTACCTTGTTTATGTTTTTTTTTGTGTCAATTGCTCAATAATTGTGCCCATACAACGATACTAATCTGTGATAATTGTTACCCAAATTAACCAAAAAAAACCATGGGCTGTATTTTTTCATTTTTCAAATTTAACCAGTCTTATAAGGTGGCAGAGCGTAAGTAAATTGAATGCTTATTACTTCTGAATTTACTTTTGTTTTCTATTTAAAAGTTGAGTCGACTTTTGTCTTTTCCGTGGCTAATCTGTTTTATTGCTATTCGTAATCAGTTTCTACCAAATCACTCTGAACTATTCAAGTAACTTTTAGGTTTTATCACTTTTCTCACTCAACTTGACAACCGAGAAATTCTTTCCTAACTTAGCCTGATTTTAACTAGCAATTGTTTTCTCCTTTTCTCGTCTTTCCTTTATCCTTTTTATGTATCATTCAATTTACAACTGCGATGGCAATTAAAGGCCTTCAATTTAGTCTTGATTAACAAACACACTTGTAATCATCATCTTCAAGAATACCTTGAACACACACAGGATTGGTCATAACTTGATTATCTCATCTCTCAATTTATTTATCCATATATGTAGAAGTATCTGTTATAGCAAACCCTATGATTGAGTTGATCCTTTTCTCTAGCCATAAATCAATTCAATGTTGACCAATGTTGATACAAAATCAAGTTAAAATAATGAATGAACAAGCCAGATTTGAAAGAAAAATGCTGCTTCAAGATATTTTTAGACTTTCCTTGTTTCTCTTTGCAACAAATTTTAACTAGAAAATTATCATCTTAAACATATTATTCCATGCTTTTCTCAGTCGACCGCTTAGCTTTTATGATTCACTTTTCAATCTGAACTTTGATCACATATCTTTAATCCTTGACATGATTAGTTAACAAACATCTTACGCTCAGTTTGTTAACCATTTTTGCTAACCTTTAACTGAAACTAGCAATAACTTTCTTTTTCTTCTGGTTGTCCTTCAACGTTGAAAAAATACGAAAAGTAAAAGATGTTACCAAATTAACCAATCAGTAATACATTGTATCACAGCATGGTGATAGTGTTGTCTAGGCCACATTTTTGTTTTAATGTAACAAAACAGCTTCACTTAATAGTTATAAAGATCTTAATCAAGGTTTCCTTGATTACTTATTGATAAGGTTAACTCTAATACACTTAGACAAACATGGGCACAAAATAAACATTAAATCAAGATTGTTAACCAACATCTTGACACTTTACATATTTTAATTTGTAAACAATAGTGCGTTGGAAATGTATGAAAACACAAAAAAGATATCTGAACCCAAAGATGCAGCCATATTTGAATTTACATTTCACCATGACAATTTTAATTTATGATCATCACCAACACCAAACTCATCAATTACCAATAGTGTATATTGCATTATTATTAATCACGAGTTGGTAATAATAATTTAATCATTGATGCAATATAACAATAATTAACAGTCACATTAATAGCAAGTAGTGTTGTTTTACAAAATTTAAGGCCAACAAGCTTTTGTTAGCTTTCAATTGATGGTTATGTTTTGATTTTAGTTAACAAATTATAAAGCAATAATTTGAGCAAACATTTTCATTCATAATGCCTTTGTATACTTTAGTTGTGACTAATATTTTGATAAACAATTCATTTGTTCCTTCACCAGGAATAGTCATTAATCAGCATGTTTGTATCCAAAAAGGGATGAACCAGACCTAACCATATTGTAGTGGTTAGATTAGCCTAAATGTAAGCAAAGTGATTCTGAATAACTGTAAATCAGTTAATTGTGTTAATTTTAGAGTTGAATTTCTAAGTTTGATTAGCAATTTAAATGTTACTAACAGTAAATTAAGTACTATTAACCAACAACAATAGTTTTGTTTTCCACTAATACTAATGATTCCAGGGAAAAAAACGAGGATGAACAACAAATCTCCAATAGAGTTTTCTGTTTCTCATATTTTTTGGCAACTGATCAACGATAAATTGTGTGCAGAGGTTAAAATTTCATTGGAAGCAGTTTAAACTTTCCTTGTATTAAAAGCTATTATTCAAGTAATCAAACAATCAAAGTTTTGAAATACACCATCATGTAAATTATTCACCAAAAGGTCGAGTTTATATTTAATTTGTTCACTTGAACTTTCGATTGACAATTTTATATCAACAATTTAATAACTGTGTTTGAGCAATATTTTGTTTCAGATGCCAAGGTGTGATTTAAATTGATTTTTTCAAGATAAATAAATGTAGGATTGTTATTGTTGGGTTTGGTTACATTTTTCATCCTTGCATTAATCAATTTGTCCTTTCTTGTATTCACGTCTTTAAAATGTCATCATAAAAATCAATCAACCTAAATCAATTAATTTGCTTGCTCTTTCTATCAATTTGATAATGAATTTTTGTTTAATAGTGCCCAAATCATCGTTGATGTAACCTGTAAAAACAAATTTGTTAGTAGGTTGTCAAGCTTGCCAATCAAGATTAAACAGTCTATTTTCCCTTTCAACCTTCAAATGATGAGTTTTCATCTCATCCTAATCTATTCTGATCACCTTCATGCTTTTCTGTTATATCAACTCTTCATCTTCATTTTCGTAATCAGTCATTTCTGCGGTTATCTTCATAGTCAACTTGATATTTCTTTATCTCTTTTTAGGAATATCTTTTTTTAAAACAAACAATCTGTCAACTGATGTCAACCCAATTTTAATTTGGTATCCTTACTCACTTAATCAGCAACTTCAACAACAATTAAAGCTCTAATCATTTTCTTCTTCTAATTCTGTATTTACAGCATCTGAGAATAAAGATGCGACTCAACACCAAGGAAAGAAAGCTTCCAAAAAACAACAATCTGGGCAACAATCAAATAAATCTGCTGTAAAAAATGAGCATCCGCTTCCCAATCAAGTAAGTTAATCTTCAAGGAATTAACATTAACATGATTATAGTTTTCGTCAAAATTTATATTCTGTTTATTTTTTACTTTTAACAGTCATTTATTTACAAAACTGTCCTGGAAACAACCGTCTCTGATGCCAATGCTATTGAGGAAGAGGAAAGGAAGAAAGCTGAGGAAGCTCCTGGTCCTTTCGAGATTGAAACCGATCTATTAAGTCCAGAGGTTGAAGAAGCAGTGATTAAAATTCAAGCAAATGTCCGAGGTTATCTAACTCGGAAACAGTACAGAGCTACACCAGAAAGATCAATTGAAAAACCTTCAAGTCAAGTAAATCAAGGTATAGATATGGAAATGACGACAACCACAAAACATGAATTTCTTTTAATTCATTATTTTTCTAATATCTTATATAATTGTATTAAATTTCTGTAGAGCATACCGAATCGTCTAATGATGCATCATCATCTGGAATACTTGCCCCACCACCAAGTTTCTCTGATACTCCCAAGGAACTTCCTCTAGATGAAGATAATCAAACAGTTAATCAAGGGAAACAAATTGCGGAGAAATTGATTGAACTAGAGAAGCAAGTCAGTCAAGCTGTTAAGCCTTATGACAAGAAACCAGCTGAAGATATTGAAACTAATTCTCGTCGACTTAGTGATCAAAAAGCAAACAGTTCAAATGATGATATCACTGTTAAGAGCAGTGAAAGTAATGACTCTGGAGAAAATTCAAATAATCCAAAACTTTTGGAAATTCCATCTATTGAGACAGATTTGAGTGAACCTTCTGCACCTGGAGAAGCAGCAACAAAAATTCAAGCTGCTTTTAGAGGTTATCAAGTTCGAAAAACAATTTCACGTGAAGCATCGCCATTGAAATACAAAGATAAAACGGACGATAAAGGTTCTGAGTTTGATGAATTTGCTGATAAAGAAGGAAAAGTTAATCTACGAGAGAGAGTTTCAACCTCTGCTCAGGATTCTGAAAGAGAATCTATTCTAGTTTTGGATCAACTAGAAGAGGCATTATCGAAAGAATTACTGAAAACATCTGGTAAAACAGAAGACGAAACATCATCAAGTTCAAATTCAACTGATATCGATTTGAATTCTAGCATGAAAAGCAATTCTTCTTTAATTCAGTCCACACAAGTTGATAATGACGCGGTTCAAAAAGTTACGACTGAGTCTCCTTCACAGTCAAGCGATATTGAAGATAAAGAGCCTCAAGATTCACTAATTAATAGCAATTCACCCCAATCAGATGATAAATCTTTGACCAATAACTTGAAGAATGATAATCTTTCGAGTACTAATATTGAAAGCGTTGTTTGCGCTCAAAGCTCAAAATTAATGCAAGTCAATGATCCAGTTCCAAATACTGTTGCCTCTGATTTAAAAGGATCTGAAATTCTCGATCCTTCTTCCAATGGAAACATTGTTGAAACAATTTCAAATGAACCTGTCGTATTTGTCTCTAATGAAGACAAAGTTGATGCATCACCGAAATTAGAGTCAGAAGAAGCTAAACAAGAAACTGATGCTGTAGTTATGGTTGAGGTTGCTGGTAAATTGAATGCTTCTCCTCTTCCAGAGCTCACTTCAGACTCTAAAATTAATTTAAGTGAAAATATTCATGTAAAATCAGATATTTTGCATGAGGTCCAATCAGATTCTAATGAAGATAATCAACCCAAAAATGAACTCAAACTGGATTCACTTATCTCAATGGAAACTGGAGAAGTTCTTAATCAGTTTGTGACAAAGAGTGAAGAAACAACTGACTCTGAAGTTGATCAAATTCCAACTTGCGATAAACCCAATATACTTTCCAAAAAAGAAACGGATTCATTGCCTCAATTGATTGCATCAAATGTTCCTCAATCTGTTCAGGAAAATACTAAAATTCTAGAACTTTCATCCCCACAAAGCCCAGAACCACCAACTACAAGCCCTAGTTCTATACCTGATGATCCATCAAATGCTATAGTAAAAGAAAAATCTTCTGAAACCATGGAATCGATACTTGCAAAAGAAACAAATGATATTAAAGTTGAAGGAAATGTCGCTCTAGAAAATAAAGATTTGCAAGATGAGCTACAAAAACCCCAGAAATTGTTAAAAGAAGATTCTTTTGGTTCTGATATTCTTATTTTGGACGATGATTCAATTGATAGAAGTGACACTTTATATGACATAATCGCAGAAAAGGGGTTGAATGTTTCAGAATCATCTAACCAGCAGCATGCACCAATCTTTGATAATGATATCAAAGAAGAAAAAGGCAAAGACTTGTTGCTTAATCTAAGTGTTGACCCAATTGTATTCTCTCTTAACACTGATGCATCTGAAAGTATTACTGAGATGAAAGACGACATTCTCGTTAACCTTGATGAAAGTGATGAAGATGAAAATAAAAATATCGAAAAGACAATTAACACGAAGTCAACTGTTGGAAACGATAATCAAATCTCAACGATTTCAAAAGCAAATAATGAAAATGACCAGCTTAGTAACGAGAAATCAAATACTTCGATCTCTAATGAATCAGTTTCTTCCCATGTATTAATTGAAGATTATTCGAGTTTAACATCGGCGAATTCAGCTAATGATCAAATCTCTACAAGTGTTAAACCAAGAGAGACATCAAGTGAGACACATGTCCAACTATCTGAGAATTTCAAGGAGCCGTCTGATAAAGATCATAGTAGAGAGCAACTTGAAAATAATGATATCGCTACTAATGAGACAATCATTAAACCAATTAATGAATCATTAGATGAGCAGATGGGTTCAAATATGGAAAGCTATATTAAAGAACCCAGTTCATCATCTGATGATCAATTAGAAAAATCAGACAAAATTAGTGCCATAGTACCAGATGAACATTCAAAAGATCATGTAAGTCAGGAAATTGTGAGATCTCAAGAAGTATCTTCTGTGGATCAAATTAATCCAGACACTGATTTGTTACCGAAAATGAAGCCTTTAGAAATTAAAGCAAAGACCAGTCGAGATTTATCGATAGAAAGTAATGAAAATTTAGAAGCGGAATCAACAGCCGGGAAATCATCTCCACCAAAAGTAGACATAAAAAATGAATCTGAAGTGTGTTTAAATAAAACAGAATTTATTGACCCTAAAAGTATTTCCCAAACTCCTATCAAAATCAATGTTCAGACAACTTTAACTACTGCCGAGGCTGTTCAAGAAAAACCAGATGAAAATTCAAACACAGTAAAAGATGATCAAGGTAATTTAATTATTACAAAGGGTAAAAGCAACTCTATTGATTCATTAGAGTCTCAGCCACAATCTCGAACTGTTCAAGATGATTTGACAACCTTGAAACAAACCAAAGAATCGGAAAGCAATCTTCATTCTGAACCATCTACAGGATTAAACCTCGATGAAAGCTCATGTTCGTCTCAATCAGTGGTCATTATAAATCAGCCTGAAATAGTTGAATCAAGTGTTGCATCCGAACTTCAAACATCTTCAACTGAGTCAACACCTAATGAAGAGTCAGATGACAAAACTGAAGATTCCAATCCAGAAGATGAGAATCGACTATTGAGGATAGTTGATCGAGAGACTAGATCTAAGAGTCCGAACCCATTTGGTCGAAAAAGAAGAAAAGGGAAAAAAGGTCGAGCTGTTCAATAAAACTACCAATTTTATTTAATTTTATTTAATCAGTCAAAGCTGTACCTTTCAATTTGATGCCATTCGCAAGTGCTGAAAAAGGAAGCCCAAGTTAAATAAGCTCCAACATGAAATACATTTTACACAAAATCAAGAAACTAACAATTTGAAAAACTAATATAAATACATTATTATCATGAATTTAATTTTGTGTAGATTATCAAATATTGTGTAAACAATTATGACAATACTTACTCTCATACATTAAATTTTTAGTTTCATCCTTTACTTTTTAGTCATTGTTTCAAATGGATTTTGATTAATAAAATTTCTAACTCTTTTGGATCATAGTACTATAATCAAAATTATCAATACTTGAACTCATTCATTTATATTATATTTGAATATTGCTATGCTTAAATACATGTGTTATAATCGTATTCAAAAACACTTGGCTCAATTAGACTCGAAGATAACCCTTTAGTTAAGATATTCAGTCCTTTGTTTGCCATGCAAAAACTTACAACTACTGTAGGTTAGCAGTAAAGAGTACAGAGTGAAAAAACATTACAAAAATGACTTCAAAATTCTAAAAAAGTTGAAATAATTTGTCCTTTTCTCTGCATGATTATCTTCTTTCGCTCAATTATTAATAGATCATGGAAGCTATTATAAACAATCAATACAAATACAAACTTTTACAAAAAAATATTAAACAAAGAGATTGTATTCATTCATAAAAAATTATTTGAAAGTAGAGATTATCTATTGCTTTACTTTAATTTTTGGCCGGAGATCATTTTCCTGGGCAAGAAACATTTAAATGTCATTAGAATTGATATTTTTTTTCAATCGTTAATATTATAAAATCTTTATTTGTAAACTTACTGTAATTCAAAAGCCAATCCAAAAGAAATTTCATGTTTTAAATAAAATACGCCATCTATCAGGTAAAAAAACTAGCTAGGCACAAAGAGTGGACTCCACTCAGTGGAGCTGTGATCGGTGAATGAAAGAAAAATCAATATTCTTTTTTGTTCTGTTGTATCGTGATTAAGTTAATTTAAATTTCATCCATCAAAATGTCTGCAATTCGTGTTGTCAACCCTAAAGCTGATGTCGCCCGACACTCTCAAGCCTTGTCCATCAATATTAGTGGAGCTCGTGGTCTACAAGAGGTGATTAAATCTAACCTGGGTCCACGAGGAACTATGAAAATGTAAGTGCCTCTCCCATTTGCTTTGAGACAGCACGTGTTTTGACAAATTTTGGATTTTTATTTACTAATAAACTTTCAATTCCTTAGGCTTGTTTCTGGTGCTGGTGACATCAAAATTACCAAAGATGGAAATGTTCTCCTGCATGAGATGGTAAGCATAATTATTTTTATTCTAGAATAGTGTCTCTAGTATATCAACTTTGTCTTTACTTATTCAATCATTCTTTATTTTAAATGTTCTTATTTTTGATCACCTCCAATGGTTATTTAGCAAATCCAACATCCTACGGCTTCTTTGATTGCTAAAGCTTCAACAGCTCAAAACGATGAAACTGGTGATGGAACTACTTCTACCGTTTTAATAATTGGGGAGCTTCTCAAACAAGCTGAGATTCACATCAGTGAGGTATAATCATATTCAGATAGCATAAATATTTTTATCTCATTGACAACACCTTTTGTTTGACTATTCTTTTTTTATTCTACCTTTCCAGGGCTCGCACCCAAGAGTTATTGCAGATGGTTTTGATTTGGCCAAAAATAAAGCAATGGAAGTTTTAGATTCACTTAAAGTTCCATATAAAGATGTCGACAAAAGTCAACTTATCAGTATTGCGCAAACAGCACTAAGAACAAAAGTTCATAATCGCATAGCTGATAAATTAGCAGAAATTTGTGTAGAAGCTGTACTTTCCATTAGAAATGGCAACAAGCCTATTGATCTACATATGGTAGAAATAATGGAAATGCAACATCGATCTGAAGAGGAGACAGCCTTAGTTCGTGGTCTGGTTCTAGATCACGGAGCACGTCATCCAGATATGAAAAAACACGTAACAAATGCTCATATTTTAACTTGCAATTGTTCTTTGGAGTACGAAAAAACGTGAGTTTAGTCTTTAAAATTCGAATCTCCCATTTTATATCTTAATATATCACTATTTTAATTTACTATCTAGTACTGTTACTTCTGGATTTTTCTATAAATCTGCTGAAGAGAGGAACAAGTTAGTTGATTCGGAAAGAAAGTTCATCGCTGATCGATGCCAGAAAATTATTGATTTGAAAAAGAAAGTCTGCAAAGAAGGTGAAAACTTTGTTGTTGTCAACCAGCAAGGTATTGATCCTGATTCATTGGATATGCTAGCTCGTGAAGGCATCGTTGCTCTTCGAAGAGCTAAACGTCGAAACATGGAGCGTTTAACTCTCGCTTGTGGTGGTACACCAATGAACTCTTTCGATGATTTAACTCCTGAATGCCTTGGATTCGCTGGTGTGGTTTACGAACAAGTCATTGGAGAGGAGAAGTATACTTTTATTGAGGACCTGAAGAATCCTCTATCCGTTACAATACTAATCAAAGCAACTACCAAACATACATTAAGCCAGTTTAAAGATGCTGTTCACGATGGCTTACGAGCAATCAAAAATACCATTGAAGATGGCGCACTGATTCCCGGTGCTGGAGCTTTCGAGATTGCTGCGCATGAAGCTTTAATTCAATACATGCAAAATGAAGTCAGAGGCAAAGCAAAATACGGAGTCCAAGCCTTTGCCGATGCTCTACTTATAATACCCAAAACATTAGCATCCAATGCTGGGTTTGATGTTCAAGATGTTATTGTTAGATTGACTGATGAATATAAGCGAACTAAATCTATGGTTGGAATCGATCTCAAGAGTGGTGAAGCAATTTCACCCGTTGATCTGGGTATCTTTGATAATTATAGAGTCAAAAAACAGCTTTTAAACTCTTGGTAAGTACTAATTAGTCAAATTTGAGTATTCGGCAGCTCATCGAAATACATTGTATTATGTTCACTTCATTAACCATTGCCCTTTTCTCTCTAACAGCACATCTATCTCGTGTAATCTTCTGCTTGTTGATGAAATTATGCGTGCTGGGTTAACTTCTTTAAAAGGTGACAAAATTGGCCAATAAATAATTTAACACTTGGAACAATTTAACCGATTTTGATTTTTCTAACGTTAATAAACTCTTCTTTCTAACAATTTAATTTGTATTTGTTTCAAATGATTTTTTACTTTGTTGATTATTCGCACCCAAGAAACTGGGTTTACAATTTCAGTTTTTTCTACAATAATTGAAATGATAAATACATCAGAAAAATGGTTGGAATTCGTTTTAAAAAGTTCAATTTATATTTATGATAATTCTTCAAAATTAAAGAGATGAGTAAATGATCGTCAAGATGATTGAATATGAAAAACACAAAATTATTACCTAAAATGACAAAATAATAAATTAGAAAAGATAACTAGTTCTTATTAAATTTCAGTTCCGGTTTCTTAAAATCCTCTAAGGTAAAGGAAAATAAAGTCCACCAGATATAAAGATAGACAAATATCGACCAAAATCGTTCAAATCCGAAAATCAATGACTTGAAACCATAAGCCATACAAATTGAGAAGTTGAAAAGTACCTAAATTGAGATAGAAATACAATTTTAGATCAGCTCAAGAGTCAGTACATGTAGGTAACATCTTGATAAAATCTTCATTCTGAACTTACATTACAAATCAACAAAAGGACGAAGATGATATGCCTTGGTTTCAAGTAAGGCCAAGATGAATCTTTTGATTTAGATGAAAGTTCAAGAAACCTTTTGTGCATAATGTGAGCTAACCATGAAAGTAAAGGTATATGGAAGAGTATCATCTGGACAAAAGAAGACGAAAAGGTTAATTTTCGTTAATTTTTAAGGTTAAGCCTAAATGTTTGTTCTAAATTGTAATAGCTTGAGTTAAATTAATCTTACATTGATACTACCAAAAAGGTATGGTAAACCTATAGGAATCCAATTACCATCGATGTACATTCCCCATGCAAAGCAAACACCCCAATGATTGTCAAGTAGATCGCCAATAAACCAAGGACCAACCATGGCATACATAGGTATGAACATCATCGCAGTAAAAAAATTGTCATTTGCCGCAAGTAGCATAAATTTGAAGTAAATTCTGTATATCAAGCTTAATCTTGCTTTTGATTGGATGACGGGTCCTGGAATAAATATAAATTTCATTATATATTGAGATTGGCTGACTTAAGATGAGTACACACGAACTGGATTCTAAATATTTGATCAGATTAGTTAGACCAAAATCTTTTTACCCGACTTGAAAAGTAAGCTTTTAAAGAAAATCAATGAAATAAATTTTACCAAGCTTAGGAGAATCAAAAAACATGAATGATTTCAATGAATCAATGAAGCTTGAGTTTCTTAATACAAAAGATAATCACAAAATCGATTCCGAAAATAATCTTTTCGAAAGAGTTATTAATACTTGAATATGAGTCT
This sequence comes from Tetranychus piercei, assembly GCA_036759885.1. Lineage (NCBI taxonomy): Eukaryota > Metazoa > Arthropoda > Arachnida > Trombidiformes > Tetranychidae > Tetranychus > Tetranychus piercei. Next base: position 18,580,952 of record CM071878.1, read on the forward strand.
AACAAATAACAAACATAATAAAAGTAATTTATACACAATTGAATCCCTAAAAGGTTTATGAAAGTTATTACTCACCTTTTTCCATCAAAAATACGAATCTCATTGTAAAGATTGGGAATATTGCGATACAAACCATAAACAGGAACATGCATTGAAGCTAGAGAGTCATTAAAATATTGAAATCAGTAAAATGAAATCTTCATACATGCATATTCGAAATTCGATGCAACATTTAACTTACGGCTGTACGAGTAGAGACACGGAGAAGAAACCGCGCGCTAAAAGGATACTCAGGCTTAGTTCCATCAATTGAGAATACTACAGTTTCTGTGTTTTCATTACCATTTTCATCCTATTAGTAAAAGAAAAAAAAATTAACCATAAATCCATGACTATGAACGCACAAATATGTTAAATTGTCCTGTGTAATTTGAGTTTAAATTAAATAAGCTTACAGAAGCTCGAATTTCAACTTTATGTAGTCCAGATGAGTATTTTTTGGGATTCCAAGGATATGTGAAGAGTGGGTGAGTTTTTGAAGCCCTATTCATAATATTCCATGGTTCATTATCCACTCTTACTGACACTGAGTCAATTGGACTAGGTGAGAAAGCGAGAACTCTGATATGAGTAGAGTTTGATATGCGATGGAGCGGCTCATAGCGTGGCATTTGAGCTAAAGCTGCTTTCGGGTTTGTTACCAAAATGATGGGCCACTGTTCTAATTTAACATCGATGAAGTTAAATAAACCGTGATCAACGGAAGCAACACGAAACATTCTTTCATCTTTCCAATCAGCAACTTCAATTTCAAGATACCCAGTTGATTGTGTTGCATACATTTTTGGAACTAACCCAACTAAAGTATGGAAATGGCCGCACAAATATGGACCAGTTATGACGTATCTCAGTTCAGAAGCTTCTTCAATGATGGAAGATGTAGGATAATGACCAAAGAAGATTGTCATATTAGATTTAGGAGCCTTGCTAATAAGACCTTTGATTGAATCTAAATCACTTTTTTTCAAGTAACCAACAAAATTGAATGGTCTTTTCGGTGAAGGTTGAGGGCAAGCATCAATACCAAGAAAATTGTATTTATCTGAGCCTTGAGTGACAGTGTATACATAATGTCCAGCGCTTTGATTACCTCTATGAGTATATTTTCGATAATAATTGTTTGAAGAATTCCAGGAATGAACGTTAAAAGCATCTGTTAATCAAAAGAAGAAGATTAGAAAAATCAACAAAATATATCAATAGAATGAAAATTTGAAAAGGGCGTGTAAGTCTAGGCGAATGATAACAAGATAAGTGAGATAACCAGCTGATGACTTTATCAGATTGTACTAAATTAATATTGTCAAATTGTTATTAATGCAGTTAGTAAGAAATTCGATCCTATCTGCAGCTTGTAATAAACAACAATACATAAGAAGCAGAGGAAATGTCACTACTTTGTTTTGTAACATAATAAGTAAACAGTTTATCACATGAAAATTACCGTGATTTCCTCTCATATCAAGCCATATAGTTTTTTCAGTGACTCGGCTGGTGTTTAGAGCATCAGCATACCATTTCCATTCTTGTTCAAATTGATCAGAGCCAAATGGAGCCAAAGATCGTGAATCGGTTAAATCACCAGTGGCAAGAACAACAGAAGGACGAACAGAATCTACTACAATGTTGCAAAATCTACGGAAATCAGGAATTCGCTTTTGGTCAAAAACAACACTGAGATGAATATCACTAATCTACAAGGAAAAAAGGTGTTAGAATGAACAAAGTTATCAAAAAATGAAAAAATATTGAATATTGAGATGGTGCATAATAAAGACTTACCTGCATAAACCACATAAGGTGATCTGGTTTATCCCCAATTATCACAGCGTCCAGACTAGGGTCAATAAATTCAGGTGGATTAAAAGTTTCTCCATAATAAATATTTTCGTCGATATTACTGATTTGGATTATGAAAGAAATCATAGAGCCAATAATGACAACTGCAATGAAGAAGAATGTAGTTGTCAACATGATCAGTTTTTTTTTCGAACCCTCAATTTTTGAAAGAAGTAAAGGTGACTAGACCAAAAAACAGATAGATGAACGAAATTAAGAATTTCTTAAACAGAAGATTATTGAAATTCCAGTAGTGATGATTGATCTCAAATGATACAAATACTGAAGAGTTGATATAGTTTATCCGTCACCGACTTTCCAAGCATGATATTTGTAGAGAGTAATACTTTAAACAATTTACAATAAAACCATAATGAAGAGCAGATAAAGATGTAGCTAAACACATTAGAGTCAGATATTAGACGAAAAGTTTAATCAGCAAATTATCATTTAAAAGAGGAGATAAGATTTCCCACTATCAAGATAGGATTGGCTGCAGAAAACAGATTCAACTTGGATCCGAATGCCGAATGTTTTACTACAATGTAGCTTTCAAAACCAATTTAAGAATTTATAAGTCAATTTTTTATGAACCATTAATTGGAATGGACTGAAGGTTAATAATTTACTTTAATATTTAACTATTAGGTGACTTGAGAACAAATTACTTTAATTTGATCCAATCATTGAGGATACATTAAAGACTCACAGTCAACAAAAGCTTCCTCACAATTTATGAGTCGCAAATTATAACATGATGTGTAACCAAACCGTTAGATGTCACTAGTCTTGATTAGGTGAAAAACCATAAAATTAAATTGTAATCGAACCAACATTTTTATATTATTCATGTTTGAATAATCAAATCTGTCCAAGTAAATAGATTTTATTCCGATGCATGAAATTTTCAAAATTATCTATTCAATGATCCGCCGCAAGCGTCCTCATTGTTCAATCAAAGACTTAAAGTAAAGAAACAGGGAAAACTACAGTTGGAAGGAATAAAAAACAATTAGATAACAATTAAAAACAAAAACTCATTAGGACCAGAAGCAGCCAAAGTAATGTGTTAACAAAAAAATCAAAAGACAATAAAGTGATCTAATATTTAATATTAAATGGTTGTTAGTTAAACCATCTTTGTTCTGTATCTGTATAACTGTCTAGAAAACAAAATGAGACTATTGATTGTCAATCAAATTTACCAGATTTTGTTAATATTGCTGAATGCTATTGAGATTCTATTTACTGAAACTATGTGATCTGATAAATATTATCTCAAGACAGACGTATTAATATGAGGATACATTTGAAAGATTTACGCATAGCGGCACATTTTTACAGAAACTAAGCTGATTTCATTTATTAAATTACATTTCTTAAAACTATTAAAACCAAAAACCTCTCTCGTGCATTAATCACTATGAACATGGGGATAGAACACTTTGTACGTCATTAAGTGTTAAACCTGAAGAAGTTGTAGCTTCATTGCTGACAAGCATTTTGAACGAATGATTCTAGAGCTATTTTGTTTCCAGTTTTACAATGGAATCAGTACAAACTGAATATGGGCTAGAGATTATAGCATAAAGGAATTAGGTTTAATGAATGTGAAGGAAAAGAAATATTTCTACCAAATTTGCGTTATTATTTCCTTTAATATTTAATAATAGAATATCAGAACCAATTAAACATTGAGTTCTTCATAGTTCAATGACAAATTTATTTATTTGAAAATTGAATTATTCTTTGATATTGTCGCATAATTGGAGGTTCAATAGACCACAGGAAGACTTGAACAATTGTCGGTTATCCTTAAGATCATTGATGACAGTTTTCCAGTCAACATCATTAGAGGTTGATTCAGCTTTGGTTGAGTCAAGGAAACTAACTAAACCATCGACATCACCTTCATGTTGGTACTTCAAGATGTCAGTCTTGTGAGCCAAAAGGAAAGAAACTAAAGTTTCTCGTTTGACTGAAGTGTATTTAGTTCCAGGTCCAGTGTTTCGAACAGCCCAAGCAACAAGTGATGGAACTCCGTGTTCCTTCTCTTCAGTTTGTCCAGTTACCTTCTTCTCGAGGATCTTGGCGAAAACAAGAACCCAGTTAACTCCTTGAGTTCCTGATTCCTCAGCATGTTCCTTCAAAAATTTAATAGCACCAACGATGTTTAATTTGTTGTAGAACTTGAGGAATTCTTCTCGGTATTTTTCGGTGAATTGATAAAACTTGGCTGCATCGATCTTAGCTGCTTGACTGTCTTCTTTAGGATCGGCAGCAGCCCAGAGTAACAATGGAATTGCTTCAGTGACAGCACCAGAGCTGGCGATCTCGTCAGCTAAAATAGAGAATAAAAGATGAATAAAGATTGGATTATTAAACATCAACCAGTATCACCAGTTTTCTGGTTAAGTGAGACTGTTTAGAGCTTACCTGAGACGAAAGCTGGGACAATTAGAAGTGAAGCTAAAACAAGTAAATTCATCATTTTGTTGATTAAGTTGGTTAATTGACTTACAATTCAATTATGATCTTAACCATTTTCCTGGGCGCTTTATATATGATTTTTCGACTGCAAATCTAACTCTTCTCGCCTTTGATTGACACTCATCCTCGTTTTCATTGTAATTATTTTATTTTTGTAATCAATCATATTTGGAATCACGTTAGCTCCTAATTATATAAACACCTTTTATGATTGTCTTAGCCCATTCAAGTTATTATTCACTCTGATTCATTTTTATTGATTTAATCAAACATTTTAAAAATTAATTATTCATTCTTCATCTTCAATTCTTGTTGCTGTTCAATGAAAAACTTGCCGTTGAGGTTATATCATACTTGATTACCTTTCATCTTTAAAAATGAACCAGACAAAGTGGCTAATGTATGGTCAATAAAGCAACTATGTAGACTCATAAGTTTCCAAGAGTTTGATTGACATTCCAACTCGACTTGCTGAATATCACATGATAGTTCTTTATTAGCTTTCAAATGCTTCGACACCTTGCCATCATTGTCTAAGTTCACTTAGGTTAATATGTCCTTTGATTTGCTTTTATTGTTTCAAGCAAACATCACAAAAATTATTTGCTTAATAATAAATTGATTTATCTTCTGAGTTATTGTTTTCAGCTTTGGACACTAAAGGTCAGTGTACGGACTATGGGCAAAAACTGTCATATATCATATAGCTTGATGAGAAAGATGCTAACATATAGCCATTGCATTACAAGAATAACCAGAATGGATAACAATTTACCATTACAATAAGATATTCGCATGACGACGAAACTACAGAAACTCTGTAAAACCCTTTTGCATAATTTTGAACTACTTGATATTTTAAAATATTGTAGCTCATGAACATGATTTGATTAAAGCAATAAAAATAGATTGAGCTTTCTATAAATTCAGGTTCTAGAGAATCATGGTCTAAAAGAGTGAAGGAAAAACAGAATTCGTATTCTAAATCATTTTGTTTGGTTTGATGACGATATGGCTATTGCTGGATGATTGATGAGTGCATAAACTCTGCCTTTCGAGATAAGAGATGGGATCTGATAGACTTTTAGGCACAAAATAACTGAAGTCAATTGTGTAATTGAAAACAACAGATCTGATCGACAGTTTTATGGCTTTTAAAGTTTAAACTTTAATTAACTTTTGGCAAGTTTTAGAGATTTATTTCATATTTTATTAATAGTTTTCCCATTCTAACAGTGGGTTTTCATAAAAATTAAATCTTTTGTATTTGATTCGCATTCAATGTGTTCAGTATTGGAAAAAGTTTTGCGATCATCATGATCGGAGATCTGCTTGATATTAATAATGATCAAACATCACCCAAGTTACACATTGTAAGATGAAAAGCGTGTTGAGCTTTTTTAATCAGAGACACAAAATACTCGCAAATATTGTTGGGTGAGTGATGAATAGGTTAATTTAACGATGAAATTGAAATCAAATTTGAAATGAAGGAGATTTTTGAACAGAATTTGCTTAATTGTTTTATTTATTTGTTAATATTAATATCTGAACCAATTAAACATTGAGTTCTTCATAGTTCAAAGACAAATATATTTGTTTTAAAATTGAATTATGCTTTGATATTGTCGCATAATTGGAGGTTCAATAGACCACAGGAAGACTTGAACAATTGTCGGTTATCCTTAAGATCATTGATGACAGTTTTCCAGTCAACATCATTAGAGGTTGATTCAGCTTTGGTTGAGTCAAGGAAACTAACTAAACCATCGACATCACCTTCATGTTGGTACTTCAAGATGTCAGTCTTGTGAGCCAAAAGGAAAGAAACTAAAGTTTCTCGTTTGACTGAAGTGTATTTAGTTCCAGGTCCAGTGTTTCGAACAGCCCAAGCAACAAGTGATGGAACTCCGTGTTCCTTCTCTTCAGTTTGTCCAGTTACCTTCTTCTCGAGGATCTTGGCGAAAACAAGAACCCAGTTAACTCCTTGAGTTCCTGATTCCTCAGCATGTTCCTGCAAGAATTTAGTTGCACCAATGATGTTTAATTTGTTGTAGAACTTGAGGAATTCTTCTCGATATTTATTAGTGAATTGGTAAAACTTGGCTGCATCGATCTTGCTGAATATCACATATAAACCTATGCACTTCAATTTTTGATTGCTGAAGATCACATGATAAATCTTCATTAGCTTCCGAGTGCATATTAACCTGAGTGGACTAAAACAATAATCAAAAGGTGTTGATGTAATTAGGATCCAACGTATTCATTATGATTGATTACAAAAATAAAATAATTACAATGAAAACGAGGATGAGTGTCAATCAAAGGCGAGAAGAGTTAGATTTGCAGTCGAAAAATCATATATAAAGCGCCCAGGAAAATGGTTAAGATCATAATTGAATTGTAAGTCAATTAAACAATTGAATCAACAAAATGATGAATTTACTTGTTTTAACTTCACTCCTAATTGTCCCAGCTTTCGTCTCAGGTAAGCTCTAAACAGTCTAACTTAACCAGAAAACTGGTGATACTGGTTGATGTTTAATAATCCAATCTTTATTCATCTTTTATTCTCTATTTTAGCTGACGAGATCGCCAGCTCTGGTGCTGTCACTGAAGCAATTCCATTGTTACTCTGGGCTGCTGCCGATCCTAAAGAAGACAGTCAAGCAGCTAAGATCGATGCAGCCAAGTTTTACCAATTCACTAATAAATATCGAGAAGAATTCCTCAAGTTCTACAACAAATTAAACATCATTGGTGCAACTAAATTCTTGCAGGAACATGCTGAGGAATCAGGAACTCAAGGAGTTAACTGGGTTCTTGTTTTCGCCAAGATCCTCGAGAAGAAGGTAACTGGACAAACTGAAGAGAAGGAACACGGAGTTCCATCACTTGTTGCTTGGGCTGTTCGAAACACTGGACCTGGAACTAAATACACTTCAGTCAAACGAGAAACTTTAGTTTCTTTCCTTTTGGCTCACAAGACTGACATCTTGAAGTACCAACATGAAGGTGATGTCGATGGTTTAGTTAGTTTCCTTGACTCAACCAAAGCTGAATCAACCTCTAATGATGTTGACTGGAAAACTGTCATCAATGATCTTAAGGATAACCGACAATTGTTCAAGTCTTCCTGTGGTCTATTGAACCTCCAATTATGCGACAATATCAAAGCATAATTCAATTTTAAAACAAAAGTAGTTATCAAAAGTCCTGGTCTGGAACACAACTTGTCCACTCTGGCACACCAAATAGCTTTTTTTCAATTTTGTCCGCTCTGGCACATCACACCATCTTTCGATGGCATTTTTAATACCATCTTTCGATGAACCTGAATTTGCCTAACTCTGGCACAAAGTTGTCCGCTCTGGCACAAGCAGAGTTGGCCACACTGACACATCACACCATCTTTCGATGGGGTTAAATACCATCATATGGTGTTGTCCATTCTGAACCATCATACTTAATTTGTCCGACTTAACAGTTGTCCGATCTGGCACAGCATTCTGAGTGCGTACTAGAACAAAATGATGCAATACTTGAAAAGTTGTCCGCTCTAGGACAAATGAAACTATATAAGACCCTCTCATTTTTAGGTAAAATAAAAATGGATTTTCTTAAGTATAAGATCGCAGGGATCTTAACGATCTTGATCATTATTTATGTTTTATTAGTTCGTACTTTCTATCAACCAATAACTATCCATGTCGTCAAGCTCGCTTAGTTTTTCTATTGCAAATATTGTAAGTCTGTGGAAAATAGACGGATCAAATACAATTAGAAATAGATAATTCTAAACGGAAAAAGAAATTCAATGCCAAGTAATTCGTAGAAACGGTGTTTTCTTAGTTTTCGCTTCGGGCAAAGTCATTGCTACTGGATTCAAATAAGTATCAAAAGCAGGTGCTACCCTCCAAGAAATATATACAGACAACAATGTCAACTGTATTAAAGTTGTCAACATTACAGCACATAGCTTCTTACCATACACATTCAACGTTCGTGAATTGATTAATACCTATGAAGACACAACATCTGAGCCTGAGATTTATCCAGCAGTTTATATTAAACTGGATGGGCTAACCTTGATCTATTATTCAACGGGATCGATAATTATTACTGGCGCCAAGGAATTGTCACAGATAGATGGCGCTCTGATTCAATTGGCTCGACGTACATCTCAGATGGGTATATAAACCCGTAAACGCATCATAGATTCATTTCTATTTTTGACTTTGATCAGTAAATATGTCTTGGAAAAACTGTACTCTTCACAATGGTTCAACATGTCTCAAAGTTTGCTTTGGTGACAAAGTTAAACGGGTTGATATACGAGCCATAATAAATGACTTACCATCCAAATACGGCGTATCTCTAACTGCAGCTGAGTTCAAATTTATTTTCAAATTTTATAGCAAATTCACCGATTCACCTTTGGAAACACAATTCTACAATGTTAAAGTGCGAAAATATTCAAACACATCAATTGAAATATCAAAGAATGGTTCAAAAGTTATTACTCATCTCTCATTTTGGGACAAAATCTCACCATTGGTTCCTCTCGCAACATATTTGGTATCCGAGGAAATAGCTGTAAATCAATTTATTGATTTATATATTCTTTCCTTTTTTCTGGATGCTGAACAGGTCATTACAAGAGAGTGGGGACCTAGTGTATGTTTGATTAGTGATCCAGAAAATTCAATTATGTATCAATTAGGATTGGCTGAAGCCCAACAATTCAAGAACAGAAAGATCGATATCGATTCTTTGAATCGATTCATCGAATCAAACAAGGAGCTCTTTTGCTCCCTCGTTGCATTCATGTATAAATAGCCCCATCAAGACCACTCGACTTCATTCATCCTACAAACTTTGAACAGTCAACATGGAAGTTATTTGTGCTTACTTTGACACCCAAGGATTTACTATTAATGGAGTTTTTCAGCCACGTGAAATTTGTTTATTAAGTGATTATCTAACCCTCAACTTTCTAGTTAGTCAAAAAGAATGTAAACCAACAGGAAAGGAAGAATCTCAAATTGAATATCTGACCCACAAGTTCCACGGACTTAACTTTCGCCCTAAAAGAGCACTCAACATTGATTACGTGAAAACAATCATCAAATTGTTTTACGAGTTTTCAAAGAATGGTCGTAAGCTTAAGATTGCGTGTAAATCAAAAGAGGCAGAGGAATATCTTGACTCGTTGAATCTGCCAGCCCTTAATATACTCACAGTATATGGAGCGGCACATAAAGAAATCAACAGGAGTCAATTACCTTGTTCTCATCACAATAGAGATGATCCTTCTCTCAAATGTTCATTGAATATCACTCGAGATATGAAAGCCTTTATTGATAATCTTGGAGTAGGACAAGTTGAACACGATTAATTTGTTTAAGAAATTTAATAAAATTGTTTGAACCTAAAAAAAATGAAGCCTTATTTTATTTATTTACATCACCCATTTACAATGTTAGTTGCTGGTCCAACTGGTTCGGGAAAAACCAGATGGATTATGCAATTAATTTCAGGCGCGAATAAATTTTCTTCTCCTCCACCCGAAAAAATAACTTATTTTTATGGTGAATACCAAAGTATGTTCGGATCAATCAAAGGTGTAAACTTCATCAAAGGTTTACCTGAAAACTTGATTGAAAAATTTGACGGAGCAGTACCTGAATGGATAATCATTGATGATCTGATGTCAGAATCAACAAACTCTAAAATAATCAGTGAATTATTTACAAAAGGTTCTCACCATCGTAACCTATCAGTTATTCTTCTTGTACAGAATTTCTTCACAAGAGGCAAAGAAAGTCGGAACATTTCGTTGAATTCACAGTACATTGTGTTATTCAAAAACCCAAGGGATCAATCAATTATCACTAATATCGGTAGACAAATGTTACCCGGTAAAGTTAGTAAATTACAAGCAATATATGAGGATGCTACATCAGCACCCTATTCATATTTATTTGTTGACTTGAAACCTGAAACTCCAATGGAAGTTAGGTTTCTTGCTAATGTTTTAGGTGAAAAAGACTATATTACTACATACTTAGTATAAGAATTAAACGATTCAAAGATCATTCAAAAATGACGGTAAAGACAGCAATCAAATGCTTACCTAGCCTGAAAGCGCTAGCAAAAGCAAAAACTAATAAACAAAGGAAAATAATTCTTGATCACGCAAACAAATGCATTTACAGTGTCATTGCTGAAATTGCGAGAGAAACCCTGAAAGGTACTTTTGATTTATCAGACAAACGTAAAAATAAACTAAAACCATATAAGAAGCACTTACGTGCTCTTGCAAGAAAATCCAACGCTACTACCAAAAAGAAAATAATTAACCAACAAGGGGGATTTCTACCCGGATTACTTGTTCCAGCAATCACTTTGTTAGCAAACTTAGCTTCAAGATGAATTCAGTAACACGTATGTTTATGGTTTCTGAAGATTACTTCAGACGCAATTGTGAAAAACCAACTGTAACAAATCGCATATTCAATAAAAATATTCCGCTTGACACCCAAATCAAGTTACTCAATGATTTTGTTTCAAGAACAAAAGATAATTTCCCGAATAAACCAGCTACTTCATTTCAATATAAAGACGAACCTAAAGAGTATGAGGATGATGATGCAGAGACTGTGTATGAATCAGCCACTTCATCAATGCCAGTGAGCACAATGCCTACTACTCCGATAGTAAATAGAGCTGCTAGATTAGAAGTCGCACTAAGAAATATACCCGGACTTTTCAATAAGAAAGGTGAAGTTATTAAGAGTGATGGTGGTGTTGTACACGGTAGTAGAATAAAAAGAATCGTTCAGCATTTATCAACTACTCACCCAGGTGTCAAAAATCCCAACGGAACAGCCAATGTTATCCGAAGAATAAGACGAGAGAACCCTGATCTAGCAAAGCATATTAGAAATGCGAATGCAATTGATCACATCAATGCACCAAGATGGAGTTAAGTAAAATATATTTCGATCCAAAATCACCAGGATCTTTTGGTGGAGTTAAAAAATTATATCAAGTTGCTAAAGAAATTAATCCAAAAATCAAATTCAAAGAAGTTGATGATTGGATTAGAGATCAAGATACTTATAATCTATTCAGAAGATCAATAAAAAAATTTCCTAGATTACCTATTCTAGTTGATAGAATAGATGAACAATGGCAAGCTGATATTATGGATATGACTTGGGTAGCTAAATCAAACAATAATGTTAAATATTTATTAAATATTATTGATTGTCTAAGTCGTTATGCCTGGAGTATTCCTTTGAAAGATAAATCTGCATTATCAGTAATAAATGCATTTAGAAAAATTGACAGAAAACCAGAGAAACTACAAACTGATCAAGGAAAAGAATTCGTAAATCGTTACTTGAAAGAATACTTAACGAATAATAATGTTAAACATTTCACATCAACTGATGATTTGATAAAATGTGCGATAGTTGAAAGATTCAATCGTACATTACGAACACGGATTTATAGATACATGCACTTTAAAAATAGTCAACGTTACATCGATGCATTAGATGAAATTATGGATGCATATAATTCATCTTATCATCGTACTATCAAAATGTCACCTAAAGAAGCTTTACGCAATCCTCGCAAAGCAATTAGTAATATATTCAAAGCACAAAAGAAAAATTTAAAGAAACAAAATCCATATAAAGTTGGCGATTTTGTAAGAATAACTCGAGCAAAATCTATTTTCGAAAAAGGTGCAACATCAAATTGGACAGAAGAACTATTTAAAATAGTCAAGGTGAAGAAAACTCCCCAAGGATACATCTACAGATTAGTTGATTGGAGTGACGAACCAATAACATCTGTATTTTATCATGATGAAGTATTCCCTGTTAAAGAACCTAACCTGTATAAGATTGAAAAAATCATTAAAGAACGAATAAATCCAATTACAAAGAAAAAAGAATATTTCGTTAAATGGTTAGGTTATCCTAATAAATTCAATAGCTGGGTAGAAAATGTCGAGTGAATACTTTGTTGATCTTGTATCAAATGCAAGTATGGAAATTTATCCTGAAAACACAATCTCAAAATTCACTAATCGGCTAGCAGCTCCATTAAACCTTGATGGTGAATGGTCAGTAGCAGTTCAAGAAGTATTTTATCCGTTGTCACATAAACCAGTCAAGAGATCAATAAATTATTTCATCTCTTATCGAGGGAAAAGACCTGTTGTTCAAATAGACTTTGATTATCAAGAAAATGATAACCTTGATAGTATGCTAAGGAAACTAAATAAAAGCATATCCAGTTCCCATTTGCAAATCGGATTAGGAGGCCATGATAAACAAAATGACTTCAAACCACCAGAATTAATTCTAATAACTGAAGAGGAAACTAAAAAACAAAAAATAGTTATCAAAGCTGGACGTATCCCTGATGTTGAAAAAGGAATTTATCCTATTTTCTCCGATCATACATTTATACGAGCTTTAGGTTTCGATAATAATACATTTGCTAGTGAGATGAAAGAGGCTGTTACTGAAGATTTGCAAGAGATTAAAGCCCAAAATCAGCCGGATCTCGGACCTAAATCACATTTGTTGTTCATTTATTCAGATATTATCCATGAGCATTTTGTGGGTGATACTGCAGCAAGAGTATTAAGAGTAGTTCCTCTCAATCGTGAACCTAGTGATAGATTAGGTCACATGACTTTTACTTCACCATATTATTACCCTGTCCGTTCAAATAAGATTGAAGATATCAGCATAGTTTTATGCGATGAAACAGGTAATCAGATCAGGTTCAAAACTGGTCGTGTTTACCTAAGCTTACATTTCAAGAAAACTGTATAAGAATAAAGTAATTGTTCGTATTTATAAAAAATGAATCGTAAAATTTATTGTCCGTGTGATAGTGACTTCTCACAACATTACCGATCTCAAGCAGGAAATGGTTTTTCTGATATTACGTTATATCGAGGACAGCCTTACCAGCGAGGATATGGTTTTGGTTCTGTTTTTAGAAGATTTGGTGTACCAATTCTTCAATTTCTCGGTAAACAATTTGTTAAAACTGGCATCGATGTAGGTAATGATTACTTATCAGGTGCTAACTTAAGAAGTTCTTTTAAGGCAAGAGGGAGACAAGGTCTCAAGAATGCAGCAAAAGAAGGACTTAGCAAGCTTGATTCACTAGTTGATCAAGTTGGTACTGGTATAAGAAAACGAAAACGTCGTAAATGTATTTCTAAAAAGAAAGATATTTTCTCATGATGGAGTACTTACACGAATCTTCTCTACCTTCAAGCAAATCTGAGTTACAGGTATTTAATATACCTCCTACTCAAACTGCTATTGAGTCAAGCTATGAAGTTGAATATAGACCCGTTTCTAGTCTTGAATCAAGTAATTTCTATGAAATAAATGTCCCTTCAAGTGAAGACTTTACTGATCTAGCATCTACAATGATACATTTAAATGTTGAAGTGAAAACTAGCCTTAATCTGGCATTAACAGCTGTAAATAAAGTGAAACCTGTAGAAAACTTTGGAAATGCATTATTTGAACAAATTGACGTTTTTCTCGGTGCAGTCAATACTGTTCAAGCAAATAACATGTACCATTATCAAGCATATCTTGAAGATTTATTATTCAGACACCCAAATTTCTGTGACTCGGGAAGTTCAGTAACAGAAACTGATTTACGTAAAACTTTCGATCTGTTTTTCAGACTGCATTCACCAATGTGTGAACAAGATAAATTACTAATCAATGGTGTACCTTTAACTTTTAGATTTACTAAAAGTCCTCCAGGTTTTCCTTTATTGACTAGTGATGTTCTTGAATACAAAGCTATTATCAAAAAGTTTTCACTCGTAATAAAAAGAGTGAAACTTTTCCCAGAAGCACATCGAAGCATACTTCAAGGTCTAGATAAAGGTGTTGCTAAATATTTCATTACAAGAAATGATACACGTAGCTTTGCTATTTCATCTGGACAAACTTCAGTATCAGTTGAAAACATTTTCAATGGTGTTCTACCTCGAAGAATTGTAATCGGACTTGTAAAAGATTCTGCTCATTCAGGATCAATCAAAGAGAATCCTTTTGAGTTTCTCAATTTCAAAACTAACTATATTGCACTAACAGTTGATGGGACTACTGTTCCAAGTATTCCATATACACCTAATTTTGCAGAGGGTTTATTTGCTAGGGAATTCATTAACCTTTATCGATGTTTCAATCAAGATGAGGGAGTTCCACAACTTAATTTGTCTAAAGAGTCTTATTTGTCAAATACTACTTTATTTGCGTTTGACCTAACACCTGATGGAAGTATGGGCGCTGAAAATGGAACTTTGTCACTAATCAAAAGAGGGAATATAAGACTTGATATCAAGTTTACTGCACAACTTGAAACTTCAATTAAAGCAATTGTGTTTGCACAATTTGATAATTTGATTACAATTGATAAAGACCGAGTTGTGCATTTGGATTACTAAAATGCTAACAACTATCGAAATTGAGAACTTACTTAAAGATGTACCTTGGTTCAAAGGTGTATACGCACTTGATCAGCTACCTCGATTTATACTCACCCCTTGTTCGGTTATAATTAACCTTGATGAAAGCCATAAACCTGGAAGTCATTGGGTAGCCGTTCACTTTGATAAGAATAAAGTAGCTCATTACTTTGATTCATTTGGAAGACAACCGCAAGGAAATATACTCACCTTTATTGAAGCTAATTCTGATTACTATATTTATAATCCTATCAAGTATCAAGGCAATTTATCTATTGCTTGTGGATACTTTTGTATTCTATTTGTTCTATCAGTTAACTCCCTAAACTCATTCTATAAACTTTTCCGTAAATGTAAACACGAAAGTAATGAAAAGATATTATTTCAACAATTGAAAAAGTATTTAATTTGAATAAATTTTTTTTATCTCAATATTCCTTGTGAATTTTTTAAACAAATTTTTTAACGGAAATAAAAAAGTTTTTTTAACAAAAATAATCTTTTTTTAGCAAAAAGTAACAAAAAAAGTTTTAACAAAGAAAATCAATTATTGATTTTGTAATGGCCATAAGCCAAAGAAGATAAGCGGTCCAGCCAGTATCGTTTATCGTCCAAAGGCGAAAGCATGACTTTTGATGAGCGGGTCATTTGGATGTTGTGCCGTGTTGATTGCAACGATATAGACTCTTCTCTTGTTATGCGATGCTCGTAAAGACATTCGAGATAGTTCTCAAATGTGATTTTATTTTTGAGAACTGCTCTTGGCACTCCTTTCGCACGTTTTTTGACCTCGTTTTCAGTTTTAAGAGCATAGAGTTTGGGTCTAATTCCGATGAATTCAGCAAGTTGTATACCTCCAAGTTCATCTTTCAGATACCCGATCTTTTTGTTGTTAGCATTAGAGTACAATGGATGGTCTTTGTCATAATTGGAAAAGTCCATTATCGAGGAAAATGATCGAAGATCTTCAACAATATCTTGAGTCTTGATATTGTAAATTAAAGAATCGGTGTCTGTATAAACTAGATTAATGTTGCTTCCATAGTGAGCCTTGAAAGTGTCATAATGCAAGTTATACATCTTGAGCTTTGCTAACTCAAGAACGGCAAATCCAACTGCAATTGGTTTATCCATTTTGACAATCAATTTCTTCATCCAGAAGAGCATTTTATTTTCGTCAAGGATGATGAACTTTTTGCAGTGATGCTTTCTCAGGTGTCGTTGAGCTTCAACATCTCGAAGAGCAATTTCTATATTTTGGTATTTCCTCTTGTCTTCTATAGTCTTGCCATAGATGGAGTTGACAAGAAGTTTCCAGAAGTCTTTTTCGAAGTCTGAAGTTGCAGCTTGTCTTTTAGTGGTACAAAATTTAACATACTCAGCTAGCCAGGCTGATTGATAGAACTCAATAACTCGATGAACTTTGCTCACTTTCAAACCATGAGCAACATAGAATTTTAATGCTCGATAGTGCACTACATAGCGTTCTTTATTGGTGAGCGATGCAACTAGTTTAGTTGACTTTGTAGGTTTGACACCTTTATCTTTCAATTCATTCACCAATCCAGTTTGGTACTCACTATACAAGTTTGGATGCATTTCCATCTTTTCTGCCGCAAGAGGAAAATCATTGTGCAAGTCATGAAGATCACTGGGATATTCAAGGTCGACCTCCAAAATATATCCAGTATCAGACTCATCTGGAGTATCCAAAATTTGATCGATTGGTACATCAGACCATTTGAAGCCTCTAACTGGCAATTTCGATGACATGGCATAGCCATATAGATTATTGACATCCAAGTAAAGAAGATGTGATGTTGGTTTACTCGGGTCATAATCTGGCAAGCATTTGTTATTTGCCTTGACATGACGATTCATCACAATCGTAGGTCCACCTCTTATGCCTTTTTCAATCATCAGCAGCATGTTGACGTCAGTGAGCAAACCTAGCTCGACTCTTGTTTGCTTGAGAGCTGCATTCCAAGTCAGACCAGGAGCTGAAAACTGGTGAAGAGGATCCAAGGCAAAGTTTTCAAAAGACATTTGCCTGAAGTTTTCGAAAACTGCTGCCAGTAGCAGAACATCGACCTTTAAGTAGATGTCGTGGAGATCTTTCATTTTTTGGCAGTTAAAAGTTGACCAGACTTGCTGCAGATGTAAATACATTTCATCTGAAATGTCACTATCCATCAGTGATGAATGAAATGCTGCCTTTGGTGGTAATGCTACCTCTTCAAATACCTCGAGACTTGTCAAGTGCTCATACGGAAGTGCACTTTTCTTCAGTAATAGGTTGGTATCAATATTGTCAAAAATTTGACTGAGAAAATGGTTCTTCTTTTCCGTACTAATGTTGGAAGATAGATTGTCCAAGCTTGAAGAAAGGAAAGCAAAGCTATCCATAAACTTGAACTTTCGAGCGAAGAATCCAATATATTTTTCGGTATTATGAGCAATCAACTTTGGTTTGTCATCACAGAAATCCATATCCAGGGCATTAATGATGATGTGACCATCAAAGTTCTTGAGGTTGTGAAAAACCACTGGATACTGATCAGGCAATCTGTATTCTAGATTGCATTTCTGGTGAGCAGCTCCTCTATAATTACCGTTGAGGTGGCAATGATCTCGCACTCTATCTCTACCTAGCCATTTGTAACAAATATGACAATGAGTTGCCTTTTTGAAATCTTCTTCTTCCGATTGTGAAAGATTGTGATCCTTGATTATTCGCTCTTCAAGATATTGAGCTAAAAACCCTTCAATATTTTTTAAGCTCATGAGGAATTTTTTGCCGACATCAGTACCAAGATAAAAATCATGATGGATGATTTTTCCTGTCCAGTCGACTACGACATAACCGTAACTGCATGGTACTAGGTCAGTCAAGATATGATTGTCTTCATTGTGAGCAACTGAAAGTGTCTCGAAATCAGCGTAAATACAAAATGGAAAGCCGACTTCTTTTCTATAATTCCATCTCTTACAAATTGTTTGATTATCTTTTGGCATGACGATTCGCTGAGGTATATGGATGATACAATCAGGAATATGAGCGGTAAGTTGATCTCTCAATCTGAATGGAGACATACATCGATGACAAATATATCTAGATCTAGTGGTAGCGCTGTTTGCCAGGCGACACATATTAGTGATGAAAAAGTAATGTTCGCCGTGAAAGAAAAGATTTACATGTTTGTCTTGCTCTTCGTAGACTATCTTCATCGGCACAACTTTTTCTGACTCAAAGTCATACATGTATAGATTTACTGAGACTCGATTTGCTTTCTCAAATTTCTTTATGTCGGTAATCGGGACATTACCTCGAACCATTGAAAAGTCATATTGATCGACGTAATGAGAATATTGACTGACTCTTTGTCTGTTATTTTGAGAGGGATGTAGCCCAATGAGCACACTGTACATGAAACAATCAGTTTCAGTATCTGGTGAAATCAGAGCTTTCTTATTCGCCAACCTTTCGGGTAATCGATGGCTTCTGCAACCTCCTTTGTGAGGGATGAATTTTCCAGCCATGAGATCAATATGATTGATTGAAGCCAAGGTCCAGCCTGAACCGCGTTGTGTGAACTGATCTATTCGCTCACTAAGCTCATCTAGAATGGTTATAGAAATACAGCTGATTTCAGCGAGCAGGCCAGTGAATATACTTGAAGTGAAGTATACTTTTGTTGATTTACCAGAAATCTCTTCATGAAATATACATTCAATCGAAAAGTAATACTTAATGGCCAAGAATTGTTTTACAATGGTTCGGAGGAGCTCAATTGATGGAAGTTGTATTTGAGCAAATAGAGAGATCAGATCAATCTTGTCTGTATTCTTGAATCTGTATACCAGATAGTATCGGGCGAATGCAGTCTTGATTAGTTCGAATCCACGAAATGAACTTGGGACATCAGCTGGAGTAGTCGTGCACATTCTCACTCCACAATGAGCTTGATGGCGCTCAAGTGATTTGAGTTGCACATAACTTCTGCCGCACCTATAACAATTTACTTTTTGTTTAGGGCGTTGATTATTGGTTGGCTGGTTATTGTTGGACTGAGTAGAGACTGGACGGTCATTGGTCGGCTCAGGAGTAGCTGGCTCGAAAGACTGAATGACTGTCTCAGGTGCAGTCTGTATAATGATCGGTTGATCAGCTTGATTGGAAGGCTGACTATATGCTGCATTGAGAAGTACAGTTTCGATATCGTCAAGGTCAATAGATGATAGTTCGATACTGTCAATATCAGCTGGAAGATCTTCAAGTACAGGTTCAGCGTGAATAGCTGGTGGTGGTGCATATTGGATCACCGATGGACGGCATAATGGCTGATGTACTGAAAGGTCTAAAGGACCATCTTCTTCATCTGAGCTGAGCTCGATGACCTCTATATTTGGCTGGATACGTCGAGGAGAATGTGGAAACAGCTCAATAGGGTCAAGGTCAGTCATAGGTTGATAAGCTGAGCCTAGGCTTGATGAGGTTGTGAGTTGAGGAACCTCAATTCGGCGTCTTTTAGACGGAGGGCCATTGAAAATGTCCATCCTAATACAAGATTCAGGCGAACAGTTTGTTGAGCAGGAATGGCAAAGATAATCACCCAAAGTCAATGAAATGTATTGGCAGCACGGACAAGTAAAAGTCTGATATAAAAAAATAAGATTAGTTTTTCAATCTATTATAATAAATAAAAGTGAATCTCCAAAATTAAATTGCATAAATGAGTATTATTGATAATCATAAGATTTTCACAAAAAAAACAATGTTTTACAAAAGTTTAACAAAAGATTGAACAATGATTTAAACAAGAAAAACCTGAAATTGACAAAAAAAATTAGTTTTTGCAGCCGCCAAGCCTAAAAAACTCTTTATACAACTTTTGATAAGCTTCGGCTTTGGTCTTATATTTCAAATAATTATTATAATAAGGCCCGGAATTTTGCTCATTATTTTGTAAGGATCGGCTAAACCACCATTCGGCCTTCATTTTATTTTTGTGCCACTTTGTCCTCAACTTGTTACCTCGCCGCATATAATTAAGCTTTTTGTCCTGGTGGTCATCAGGAAGAGCGGCAATATCGGCTTTTTGTTCCTTTCTACGGCGATTTCTAGCTTGGTTTCTTCTTCGCTTTCTTGATATTTCAGCCAAATTTGGTTCAACTTCCATTTTTTTCGGAATGGCGAATAGAGGAAAAGGAAACTCGGTTGGCACTTTGATGATTCCAGTCCTAGGATCACGGAGAGCGAAAGGCGGAACTGGCAAATCAATTTCCATGGATTCATCTTTCCTTATCCTTGGATCCTTTTGCATTATAGAAGATTCCAGAGGAATAGTTTTAACCTGAAAAGATAAAAAAACATAGTTTTGGAGATTCACAAAGAAAAAAGATTAAATTAAAAATACGTACATTTGAATTCATGTTGATTAAATTTGTGAAAAACAGGAAAAAGTCAGGAATAATCAAGATAAATCAGCAGTTATCAGGAAGAAACAGGTATAATCAGGATATATGAGGGGTAATAACAGTAATTATCAGGAATAATCAACAGGATAAGATGATATCAGCTTAACAGGACTAGTTAATTATGTTCCCTAATGCATCCGCTCAATAATTAGATGATCTTGTCGACCGCTCTAAAGTTGATGAATGCGACTTGACCAATGATTGACTCCCTTTTTATACCTTTGGCAAAGGCTTGAAAAGCTATGGACAATAAATTATCATTGATTCTAGCTTAATTAAGATGAATTAAGATGAAATTGATTAACTATGATAATCTTCAATCGATTATCGATTTTTTCTAATTAATACTTTTAATTAAATCCGCTCAGGAAAGCTATAAAATGAAAGAAAAGAAAGAGACAAATGTGGCGCCATCTATGATGTATTTAATTTACTGAACGTAAGTGGCGCTATCTATAGAGTGCTTTAGAAACTAATTTAATGGCATTGGAAATTACCTTAATTAAATTGATATAAACCGCTTAATTGTGCAAAATTTAATTATTATATGAAAAAAATAATGCATTGAATTGAATAAATTGAAACTTTTCTTTAGATTATTAATTTCAATTAACAATTTATGAATATATCGCCTTATGCATGTATCTGTTCCAGAGTGGACAACTTTTTCCTTATCTGTTCCAGAGCGGACAACTTTCAGTTTGGCTTTTTCTAACTTTAACTAGTAAAAAGAGTTTATAGAGACTCTGGTTCTTTCTTGTATTGCAAAAATTATTTGAGGTCAGATTTATTTTTCTCTTGTTCGAGATAACAACTTTTTCAATCGATTGAGATACTCATTTTGTTCTAATCATGCCTAATTCAAAGTAAGTTTAGCATATTGCTAATTGTGATCTTCATTAATCAAATTTTAACTTTCAGCATTCCAACTGTTAATTCCTTGAGAAATGTTTTAACATATCTCGAGAGTTGTGGGGTACACATTCCTGAATTCGTGGATCGAGCCATCAACAATGCAATTATGCGTGTCGAGTTGACTCACCAGCCAACTGTCGAGCTTGGTCAGAATCACGAGGCTCAGCTTCGAGAAGAAGTGACTTCTATGATGGAGGATATTTTAAGGATGGTCGATATCATCAGGGAAAAGGATGAGGAGATCTCTGCATTGACCGAACAATTGGGTGAACAGCAAGAACTAATCAATGAGCAAGCTCATTTCATTAAATATATAGAGATTCGTTGTGAGCGATATTTTGGACAGCGACCTTCAGAATTTGCGAACCGCTACATTCGTTGGGCTGAGGCTCAAACCGCTCGTATCGAGCAACGAGAAAATAATTAATAAAAGCTTCTTCAAACTAACCATTGTTTAATTTAATTCGGAAAAGAAATAAAATTGATTTAAGCAAGTATTGCATCATTTTGTTCCAGAGCGGACAACTGTGCCAGTGCGGACAACTTTTCAAGTATTGCATCATTTTGTTCTAGTACGGGCTCAGAATGCTGTGCCAGAGCGGACAACTGTTAGGTCGGACAAATTAAGTATGATGGTTCAGAATGGACAACACCATATGATGGTATTGGTCCAGAATGGACAACATCGTATGATGGTATTTAACCCCATCGAAAGATGGTGTGATGTGCCAGAACGGACAACTTTGTGCCAGAGTTATGCAAATTTAGGTTCATCGAAAGATGGTATTTAACCCCATCGAAAGATGGTATTAAAACTGCCATCGAAAGATGGTGTGATGTGCCAGAGCGGACAAAATTGAAAAAAAGCTATTTGGTGTGCCAGAGTGGACAAGTTGTGTTCCAGAGCAGGACTTTTGATAACTACTAACAAATATATTTGTCTTTGAACTATGAAGAACTCAATGTTTAATTGGTTCAGATATTAATATTAACAAATAAATAAAACAATTAAGCAAATTCTGTTCAAAAATCTCCTTCATTTCAAATTTGATTTCAATTTCATCGTTAAATTAACCTATTCATCACTCACCCAACAATATTTGCGAGTATTTTGTGTCTCTGATTAAAAAAGCTCAACACGCTTTTCATCTTACAATGTGTAACTTGGGTGATGTTTGATCATTATTAATATCAAGCAGATCTCCGAATGCGAATCAAATACAAAAGATTTAATTTTTATGAAAACCCACTGTTTTAAGTTTGGTTTTATTCAATGTTTTTCTATCATGATAGGAGGTCTACTTGTTATTACAATTCAAGAATTTAGCAGCACTAATGACGTTTGATTTGTTTAAGAACTTGAGGAACTGATCTTTATATATCTCATTGAATTGATAAAACTTGGCTGCATCGATCTTAGCTGCTTGACTGTCTTCTTTAGGATCGGAAGCAGCCCAGAGTAACAATGGAATTGCTTCAGTGACAGCACCAGTGTTCGCGACTGTATAATCGTTATTATAAGTCGAAATGATCCAATATGATTTAACTACGATATGATTGAAATGTCAAACAAACTAACGCCAACTAAATGATAATACAATTATTACATTGTAAGCAAAATAAATCATATTGAACCAATTCAAATTATAATCAAATCACTATCCATTGACCATATTAATAATATCCTGAAATGAAGATAAAGAATGAATAATTTATTTTTAAAATGTTTGATTAAACCAATAGAAGGAAATCCGAATGCATATTAACCTGACTGAACTAAGACAATAATCAAAAGCTTTTGACGGGATTAGGAGCTAATGTGATCCAAGTATGATTGATTCACAAAAATAAAATAATTACAATGAAAAGCGAGATGAGTATCAATCAAAGGCGAAAAGAGTTAGATTTGCAGACGAAAAATAATATATAAAGCGCCCAGGAAAATGGTTAAGATCATAATTGAATTGTAAGTCAATTAAACAATTGAATCAACAAAATGATGAATTTACTTGTTTTAGCTTCACTTCTAATTGTCCCAGCTTTCGTCTCGGGTAAGCTCTAAACAGTCTAAATTAACATTAAAATTGGTTGTACTGATCAATGTTCAATTTATTAATATATAGTAATAATCTAATCTTTATTTATAATATTTATATTCCCATTTCTAGCTGAAGTCGACAACACTGGTGCTTTCACTGAAGCAATTCCATTGTTACTCTGGGCTGCTGCCGATCCTAAAGAAGACAGTCAAGCAGCTAAGATCGATGCAGCCAAGTTTTACCAATTCACTAATAAATATCGAGAAGAATTCCTTAAGTTCTACAACAAATTAAACATCATTGGTGCAACTAAATTCTTGCAGGAACATGCTGAGGAATCAGGAACTCAAGGAGTTAACTGGGTTCTTGTTTTCGCCAAGATCCTCGAGAAGAAGGTAACTGGACAAACTGAAGAGAAAGAACATGGACTTCCATCACTTGTTGCTTGGGCTGTTCGAAACACTGGAGCTGGAACCCAATTGACATCTATTAACCGAGATACTTCAGTCTCTTTCCTTTTGGCTCACAAGACTGACATCTTGAAGTACCAACATGAAGGTGATGTCGATGGTTTAGTTAGTTTCCTTGACTCAACCAAAGCTGAATCAACCTCTAATGATGTTGACTGGAAAACTGTCATCAATGATCTTAAGGATAACCGACAATTGTTCAAGTCTTGCTGTGGTCTTTTGAAACTCCGATTATGCGACAATGTTAAATCATGATTCAATTTTCCTGCCCTACGAGGAAAAACTTTGAGACAACATCATTGGTCGTTAATATCTTTTTAGTTAATTCAAGAAAGATAAATTTTCTTGAAATCTTTTCTTGCATGGTTTTTTGTTTGAATCTTTGGTTCTAAATTTCATTTTTCTTGCTGACTAGTTTAGAAAAAATGTATTACCCGATTGTCTCAAAATTTTTCCTCGTAGGTTACTAATATATTTGTCTTTGAACTATGAAGAACTAAATTTTAATTGGTTCAGATATTTATATACATGTAAATGAATAATAAATGAAATAATAAAGCAAATTTGGTTCAAAAATCTTCTTTACAGCAAATTTAATTTCAATCAACACGTTATTCACATGCATGTACATACATACTTATATCACACATTATAAATATTTTGGGCCATTTTTCATTTTATGTAAACTTTGTATTGAATACAATACAATAGTTAAAATACCTAGACTCTCAATATTTGTAGTTATACTTGGAGTTAAACATTTCTTGTGAGGTGAAAATTCGACCATTTAACAGTTTGATTAGTAACTATCCGAACCAGCGTCTTACCAAGATATACCAACGGGCTTTGATTGAAACATGATAAAATGCAATTGAAGGAAGAAGGTAATTAAAATGTTTTAGTTTGATGTAATTATTAAACTTACTTGTTGTTCGAGTTACACAGGTTGGCGCATTTGATGACCAAGTTCCTGTACTTAAACAAGTTAAAGTGGCATTACCTCGAATCGTGAAACCTGTCGAACACGAAAAGACACAGGAACCTCCAACAAATCCTGGCGCACAAGAACCTGAGTATGAGCCACTGCGTGGTGCTTGTAAGCTGTTGCATGTTTGAAGGCCTGGGAACCCATTAAATCCGCCGCTTTGTATTAAAGTACTTTCACCTTGAGTAAAATTACAAGAAGCAAAAATTTATTATTCAAGAAATAATTCGACTTATTGCATTTATCGAAAACTTAGATTCTAGAAATGAAAAAAGACTTTTGGGAAACGATGTCGAATGCAATTTTCATCTGAGCTTGTAATGAAGCAAACGATGAATTTGAATCAATAGAAATTGATACTTTGGGTAAAATTTCGAATCTCAATTTTCTAATTGGACTGAAGTAAAATCTCACAATTGATCACTGGGCCCGACCAAACTCCATTTGATTGGCAAATCTGTGACAGGATTACTTTTGTTGCACTGCACTGAATAGAGCAAACTCGATTGGTCCTTGTTGAACATCCAGGAAGAGTCGAAGCTCCAGCAGGAACCGTAATTGGTGGACAATCTGCTGCAGTACAGTCCAATAATGTGACAATCATGAGAAAAAGAAAGCGCCTTAAATTGTTCATCTATCTAATTTCGTCTGGCATCAATCACATAGTATGAAAGACACTTGACAAAATGTTGTCTCAAAACAAACTGTTTAAAAGTCTGCAACCAACATCAATCTCTCGACATTAAACGAATTTTATAATAATAACTTGTTGTATAATATTTAACAATGTAATAAACAAACAAAAATAAAATTATAGCAATTTAGCAATCCTTAGTACTGAATAAAAATATCAATTACAAGGAATATCTCGCTAGATTGACTGACTGTTTGATTCAACAATTACCTTGTTACGATCAGACAGACATTTTAGCCCAAAAACCATTTAAAGAACAACCCTGATGATTCAAACCATATAAAAATTTAACCCTCTCGAGGGCATTACAAATACTATTGAATAAAATAGATTGAATTTGAAACTGAATAAAGTTTACAAAGCTTGCACCTGAAAAGGGAAATACCCAACTAATGGTGCAATTGAGTGTCAAGTTTATGTATTACAAATGTGTATGTTTATTAAAAACAAACAGATGAAGTCAAAAATCAGAAAGACTGTATTAAATAAATGGTCAACAATTGGCAAAATGTTTAATTCGATAAACGTTGACAGACTAGTTGAACAATTTTAATAAATCAATGTCACAGCAATAACTATCGATGGAATGGATGCACACTTTGGGGTTGTAAGTCATAGATTGTCAGATCAACAGGATTATTAATGGATTGAGCTAAAGACAATTGTCTGGTTCAGTAAATGCAAAAAGACCCACACGAGTTGATCCAACGAGCAAAAATTTGGTGAAATAAGCCAATACATAATACATTGAATTGTACATTGGATTTTGTAACACTCTTGGGCTGTAGCATTGAGGACAGTGGTTCCATCAACTGGTTTCTGTCCTAATTGGGAGCTAGAATGTTAAGAGTCGAAGGTAAACAATTATAAGGTTGATTATTGTTTGTTATGTATGAATTGAAAGATGCGTTTTCCTCATTCTTTTTATTTCATGTTTCATACTTGTTTTATTTATTCATATGAATCCTTCAATTTTTAAATCTTCAAATTATAAATGCTAAAACCATGAATTGTTTAACTTTTGGAAAGTACATTTTCAAATTGCGCAAATATATGGACATCAATTGGAGACTTGAATGATTTATGAAATGCAATTTGAAAGAAAGTTCAAATGAAAGTTGTTGTCCTCAACTTACATAGACCAAGTCAAAACGCACAATTTTAAGATGAAATGCTTCAATTTATTTCCATTTAAGGTCAAAAAATTTCATCAATTTCAGGTAATAGCATTTAGTTGGGAGGTTAATTGTTGCATTTGATTTAAATTTAGGTTAACAAACATGTCTATGGGCAGTCAAAGCAAGGTAAGTGGGTCAACACAGTAACCCAGATCAACCCAAAAACTCTGTAATTATTTTCCTTTCCACGACAAATAAACTAATAATTTGTAATTACAAAGGCTGGATATTTATCATGATAATTATACTTTTTAGAATTATCATTTTCTAGGTTATTTTGAAGACGAAACTGAAAAGGTCGTTCAATTGCTAGATATTGACACGAATGTTTACCATAGACTAAGTTGGAATTTCAATCGAATGTAAATTTGAATGAATTAAATCATAAATCAATTGATTAAATTAAATTGGTTTAATTTTTAGGTTTTACCCAAAAAGCCAATAAAAGGTGAACAAGAGTTACAATCAATTAACAATCGAAAAAAATTAACAGTAAAAACCGCGATACTTTTAAGGTGATTTAATAAATTAGCAGTTGATTTGGTTTATCAGACAAAAAATCGTTTGTATTTTTGCTGGGATTTACCTAATCATGACGGAAGCAATAAAAGATACAAAATTGATCATAATGAAAGGGAAAGCCTTTAAAAAGGTTGAAAAGAGTTGAGTTAAAATTAGATTAGCCGTGAATTTAGATATGCCAAAATTGCCAGGACAATGACCGACTGGTTTTGAATAGTTTAAAAAATTAAGTCACTGATGAAAGTAAATGATTAACTGTCCACTCTTACTGACTCTTACTGACTCCTATTGTAATCTGGTGTTAATTTTAATGTTAATTATAGTGATGTTAATATATTACACGAAAATCGGGTTTGAATGGGTAAGCGACTTGAAAATTGTTTGTTACTTCGGTTGCTCTTGGTTGCTGTTGGTTACATTTACGTCTCGATTGAGTTTTGGTTTTTCCAAAATTACGTTCTGGACTATTTGCAATTGTATCGTTTCATTATCAGACTGTAATAAGTTAAAGACGAAGGTAAGAGTGGGAAGTGAAAAGAAGATGAATGTTTGTACCTTTGAGTACGTCATGAGTTACACGTTTAAAGGTGAGAAAGCAAATGTGAATCCATCTCAAAATCATCGACTCAGCTGGAAAGGAGCAAAGGTAAGCCGTATTTTTTGGCCTCTTTTTTCTCATTTACCTTTTATTCATTCTTTTTTCATTTAATCTCTTCCTCCGTCCTCCCTCATCATCCTCCCTCTTGTTGTTACTGGTGCTGGTGGTGTTTCTTTCTTAGTGTCTTTCTTTCTAGCTTTGGCTTCATCTTCTTCCTTTTTTTTCAAGTTACTTCTTACTCTTGGTCCAGGTAAACTATTTTTTGTCTCTTCATGGTTCACCCTCTTCTCATCAGGTATATATAAAGCTGATTTTTAGGACAACATCTTAGAAGCACTTTTATCTTCATTGAACTGTTTACTATTTTGATTCGCTCGTTTTGCTTGCTTGTTTCAGTTGCCTCTTGGATAACAGTTACTTTACCATACATGATTCATTGATCAACAAACTTAGATTTAAGTGTATTCTTTATCTCTGGACATTGACATCGTCTACAATGTAAGTTAAATTGTTTATTAATTATTAAAGAATAGTCAGGGCTTTAAGTAATTTTGATAGAATAGATATTTTGTTTAATAATCATTGTTTTTAATTTTTATCATTTTCTTGTGCTTCTCCTCATGGGGTATTGGATTATAGCTTTTCATGTTCAGTTATTGACTAACGCAGTGTTTTTTTGGCTATTTAAAGCTTTTATAGTAGGTTAAATATTAATTTAGAAGATTGTTGACTTGTAATTTTAGGTATTAAATTATGAAAAGGAAGCAATTAATGATTACAATAGTTGGCTGTATGTTCTTCTCTTTCAATCGCTTGATTGTTTTCATTTTTCTGCTTTCTCTTTTTTTGAAACAACAATGAATCAGGGTTTGCATATTTTGCGAAGTCTTTAAGATAACAAAGCTTTTTCAGTTTTGGATTTTTCCATTTCTTATTGTTAGATATTAATTGTTCTCATTCAAATGATTTCAAATTCTGTATCATCACGAAATTTGTTTTACTTTGAAACACAATTTGTTTGATAAACTATTAATTCGTTGTTTGCTTTCCACAGAAATTGTCATCACAATGAAACGAGAAATTAGTTTGCTCGCTTTCATATTTTTGCTATCATCGTCGTCTCTGGCCTCTTCATTGTCATCATCTGATAGTTCATCATCTTCAAACAACACCAACAGCAAACAATTAACTGAAGGAAGATCGGGTCGAGGTGATATACCAATTGAGATTGAAAATCAACCAGGAAGATTGGGAAGAGATGATTTTAACATCAACGAGCCCAATAATGCAAGCCTTTACATAAACTTGGCATCTAAAACATCCGATGATCAAGGTGAGCTAGATAATTCAACAATAGTGGAACGATCAACTCATATAATGGGTCGTAGTTCACGAGCCCTAGATTTGGACCACTATTTAGGGGGATCCCGAAAAGCTCGTAAAGAGGGGCACAGGGAATCACGAATTCTTAATGACAACATTGATTTAACATCATCATCATCATCATCTTCGTCCTCAGCTAAATCGGGATTGGCAATTCAGGGGTTCATTCCAATTGTATCCTTAGCAGGCTCTCCAACAGGTGGTTCAACAATCATATCACCCTCACCAACATCATCACTCTCTTCATCTCCAGGAAAACATTCTAACGACTATAATTCAGGTAATGATAATGGTAACAATAATGCCAATTATCAAGAGGAAGGTTATCTACCCCCTTCAAATGGCTATGCTGGACCCAATGATGCCAAATTTCTCGGTGCTGCCTTACAAGGACTAACAGCTGCGTTGAAACCTAAACCTCATGGTTATGATCCTAATCTTTACGAAAGTTACAATGGACCTTCCTCGTCATCACCTCGGGACTGTGTTTGTGTGCCATTTTATATGTGTAAAAATGGTTTTCTTCAACAACAGCGATCAAAAAGTCCACCAGTGAACGCATTGATGGGACATCGACCAGCTACTAATTTAGGTGATTATGAAGATCTAGTCAATGCTCAAAGTATTTTGAATCAGTATTCAATGTCACCTCAACTGGCTTCCTTTTATCGATCTAAAGTGCGACAACAACCTCAACCCCAACATCAACAACACCATCAGCACCATCAACATCACCAACAACAACATCAACAACAACAGCACCATCCACACCAACAAATACAATCATCGCCATCAACATTTGCCCAAGAAAGTGTTAACAATCATCAATATCAACCGACACCTGTGCCAGCTACTCGATTACCAATAGACGAAAGAAGCGTTGATGGTCGTCCACAGATTGAAGCATATCTTTCTAATTCAAATGAGGTAGGTTGATTGTTAAAAGAATTAAATTCGAATTAAGATCATAGTAATCATGAGAGAATGAAAAAATCTAAATTAGTGAGAGTGATTAAATTGTCATAAAGGTTAGAGAACCTTGAACTAAAGGTTATCATGCTATAAAAAAAGTAAACCAGGCCTCAAGTTACAACCTACCAACCGGTTATTTAGCTAATTACAGTTCATTTCAGTGTTTTTGTTAACCATTGATGAATCTCATCTGAATCAAAATCAGCTTGATTGTCATTTTGTGTGTATGTAGCAGAGAGAGAATATAGATTGTAATTTGAAAAACCAAAAATAGCGTTGAACGTAAATTAATTTTGACTGTTTAATGTCATCTTCACTTTTTTCACCTCCACTATTCTCCTGTTAAAAGATAAACATTACATGATGAGTGAGAGTGATGAGCATTTTAGACAGTTACTCATCATGTTTAAAAGTTTAATATGATGATCATGACGATCATGTTGATTAATAGATTTTTTTAGTGCTCTCTAACCTTTAACATTTTTCAATCAAAATGGTTTTAACAGTAAACAGTCTTTCCAATTTTGAGAGCCAAAATATATCAGCAAACACAATTGAGTAGCTTTTTGACTTGCCAATAAAAAGGAAGAGTAGGTCAATTTATAAAACTGGCGATATCAAGAACTAATAACAGTGAAAATCGAAATTGATTTTATAAATAGTAGTCCTGAAAACATTAATAATAGCATATCAAGTTTTGCCTTCATGTTTTTACTTTTTATATTGATTTTTCAAACTGTGCTCTTCAAATAAACTTTATCCTATTTTGAAATTTATCTAATTGTTTTCTCATCATTTGCTCTTTACATTAACAGACAAATAACGATCCTCAATACACTTCAGAAGTTTTAGGTCGTATTTTTGGTTCCTCAGGAGGAAGAAACTGTGGGGTTTTACGTACATGTTGTCGAATTATGCCAGAATATCAAGCTTATGATGTTCCAGCTCAATTTGTACCACCACAACTTTATCCAATGACAACCTCTAACGATAATTACCTACAACCATCACCTAATTATCAAAATGGTGGATTGATGCAGCCAAGTTATAATGTATATAATAATCAGCCATCGAAACGATTCCAACAAAACATAGACATTTCAACAGCATTGATTCGACCCAAGCCATACAACCCACAATATCATCCCGGTGGACATTACACCGGTGGTAGACCCGTCCGGCCCTCAATCAAAAATCACCAACCTCTTCCAGTCAGACCAATTCGTCCTTCATATGAACAGCCATTATCTTACCAACCACCACCACCTCCTCCTTCAAATCACCATAATCACCAACCTTCATACCAACAATCAAACTCTGCTCTCATCAACCCCAATCCTTCAGCTTCGTATAATGGCGAATCAAACTATGGACAGTGTGGAATTAGAAATTCTGTTGGAATCCATGGGCGAGTCCAAAATCTACAGTATCACAAATCCTCTACCGAATTTGGTGAATATCCATGGCAAGCAGCAATCCTCAAACGTCTCGGACCTGCTGATAGTCTTTACGTTTGTGGAGGTACTCTTATATCTAGTCAATGGATTGCCACAGCCGCTCATTGTATTAAAAGGTAAGCATTAGAATTTATCCAAATTAATGCGGTCCATCGAAAACAGCAATTTGAATTTAAGATTCGCCTCTTCAATTTTGATCCTAATTATTCTGCTTGATTTGCTTCCTTTACAGTAACCGAGCGGAAGATTTAAAAGCACGTCTTGGTGAATGGGATGTTCATCGGGATGATGAGTTTTATCCTCATGTTGAAAAATTTGTAGATGAAATTATAATCCATCCTGAATACTATCCAGGAAATCTGATCAATGACATTGCCTTGATTCGTTTAGAGAGTCCAGTCGATCTTAACTCACCCAATATAGCACCAGCTTGTATTCCTTCATCTTATGAAAATTTTGTTGGATCAAGATGTTGGGTTACTGGTTGGGGAAAGGATTCATTTGGTACTCAAGGTGAATACCAGTCAGTATTGAAAGAAGTTGACGTTCCCATTCTATCGCACACTGATTGTGAACAAACACTTCGACAAACTCGTCTAGGGCCATATTATCAACTTCACCCTGGTTTCTTGTGTGCTGGTGGTGAACCAGGTAAAGATGCTTGTGAAGGCGACGGAGGATCACCATTAGTTTGTGATGTTAATGGAATTTGGAAAGTTGCTGGTCTTGTTTCATGGGGAATCGGATGTGGTCAACCTGGAGTTCCTGGTGTTTATGTTAACGTTGGTCATTACAATCAATGGATTGATTCAATTGTAGGTAAATATGGTAAAAGTAGTTTAGATGCTTCACCATCATCAAGCAATTTGCAAGATCCCTTTGGAGCTGGAATAATTAGTGAACGTAGCAATAATTTAACTCCTTCCAAAATAGCCAACGGAACCGTTGTTGATTCAAGATTAAGGTCTCAAGAGAGTGCCACATTAACCGTTAAACCATCAAATTTCGAGTCAACAAAGAGTGAATCTCATTAAAAGAAATAAAAAATAGTCCCTTTTTAATTGTATTTTATAATTAATGATTATTCAACCTCGTGTGGTTGAATCATCATTGTTCATTCGACCGAGTCTTAATATCAAATTTTTGTCATCAATATATCCCTTCAAATCTCCGTTTATCTCCCACTATTGAACTTTTCTGTTCAATTCGCTTAATTAATATACTGCCTTTCTTTTTCATTATCAAATGTCGCATTGTAACTTAATTTGATTGTATTCTCACGCTTTTTCTCTTTAATGATGAGTCATTAATTTGTACATTGAGAATTGTTATGTATCTTCTTGGAGAAGAAAACTTCATTTCTATTTGTAAAAACGAAAATAAATATATTTTTCAAAAAAAATAAACAATTGATCGCCAATCATTTAATATTTGAATTGGCAACCATGATACAAAATTAGTTGTTCTGGATAATTTTCGTCCCTACTTTTGCAAAGAAAAATAGTTAAAGCTTATTCAATCCCCAGCTGCATAATAAACTTTTAAAAGAAGTCCAATTGGTTGGGATCCAAAATCAGTCAAATGTGACTTGGGTCAAATTTATTCCAATCAAGGTTAGAAGCAATCAATTTATCGAATTAAAGGTTATCACCATCATCTTGAATACGGATCTTCAACTCTTTTATATGCTGCCAGAAACTTTTTGCCACCTGCACGGGTTACTTTTTGACCTTCTTCGGTACAATCGAATAACTTACTGTAAATAGCATCACTGGAAATTTCGTCTTCAGTCAGTTGTTTGAAAAGTGGATGTTCATTAAAGCGAGATTCCATCCAATTGTACAAATCTTCAACATCAGTGCCAAAATAAGCGATACCACCAACTTTTAAAACATATGCATAATCGGCCAGCAGCGGTTTACTGATTATCCTCCATTTGTGTTTGGTTTTTTTGAAATGTGGATCGGGAAACATGAAAAATAATTTACTAAGTTGTCCTTTATGAAAATAGTTTGGAAGGTACTTCATGGCATTTGATCGGATACAAGCAATCTGGTCGTAATTGTCAGGAGATTCACTCCTCAGTGATTTAATTCTATCTTGCACATAATCACAGACTTTTACACGAATTTCCATACCAAGAGATAGTTTATCTGGATAGACTGAAGCAAGGGTTACCAACAGGCCACCATAGCCACAACCAACATCAAGATATTCAACCTGTTGGCCATTTTGGTCATACTTAGGATAAAGTTCATTCCATTTCATTAAATCAGGTCTAATGGGATAATCAAAACAATGATCAGCAATAGGATTTGTGTGAGCTCTCTGACGATAGAAGCGTTTTTGAGGTGGATCAATAACCGAAGTCATTATTTTTCGAAAGATGACGAGCTAATCAAAAGAACGTTAACACTAATGAATACTTAAAACACGAAAATCATGCCACAAAAAGTTAGTCAAATGAACAGAAATAAATCACGTTTTATAAGCACGATAACAAGCAAAACATTGACTCAAATGTTAAATCCTTATCCATTCAAAATCCAGTACAAACTTTTGGCGCTAAAAATGAAAATATCATAATAAATCAAATTTTGAAATAATCAATTTACATATTGTATTGAGCTTTATTAATTCAACAAATGTCTGTTTGTTTAAAATTCGGTAATTAAAATTTTAATCAATAAATCAATCTGTTGTACTTTTACATATTCAAAATTAGGGAATCAATTTTTATGATAAAATTTTGCTTAGAATTTAAAGAAACTCTGGAAAAAATAAAGCTGAAAATAATTAAAAAATTTATTCACACGTAATCAGTCGAAAACTTAATCATTAATTTGAAAATAGTAAAAAATTTATACTCAAAAAATTGATAGAAGGAATATTGATGAGCTAACTAGATAACAGTAGAAATGTCTAGTCTGAACTAGAACTTGGTTTTTTTAAATCTTTGGAAACACACTCTGGTGCGTGAAACATTTCGGCTTCTAGCTGTTCCTCTTCTATCGAATCGGGCTGAACACAATCGTCAGCTTTTCTAAATACTAAGGCACAGGAATTAATACAGTAACGGTTACCAGTAGGTGTCGACTCCTTTTCGAAGAAATGACCGAGATGGGCATCACAACGAGCACAGGTAACTTCTGTTCTAGTTCTAGAAGCAGTGTGATCTGGAGTAAGAATGACTTTTGATTGGTCAATTGCATCGTAAAAGGATGGCCAACCACAACTAGCATCATATTTTGATTTAGATGAAAAAAGTTCAGCGTCACAAATTAAACAATAATAGATTCCGGCAGAATTGACATGAACTAAATCACCAGAAAAAGGTAATTCAGTGCCCTTTTCTTGAGTTACCTCATAGGCGACAGCAGATAAACGTGATCTCAAGTATTGCTTATCAACTTTATATTTTTTAGCATCGCTGTTAGCCTGTTTACTAGGGGACGATGATGATGAGGATCCAAGGTCAGACGAATTTGACCGCCCCCCTTCAGTTGACGAAGAAAAACCAGTGAAAGTTGAACCTCCACGTCCAGCTTCATTGGAAGCATCAGTGTCAGTTGAATGTCCGATTGCGAATCCTTTTGAGGTAGATGGTCTAGGATCTTGATCCATTATCTTTCTGATTGTAATTTTTTCTCTAAAAAGCAAGAAAAAGAAAGAATTGTTGACTATTAAACTAAAAAGTGACAACAAAAATTAGAAAAATCAAGGTTAAATGAATAAACAATGTGGAATCAGAAAACAATCAAACCCAGTGCACAGTGTGCTTACTCGTTTACAGGAATAAAGATAATCTAATTACATTATCTTTTTCTTTTTCACTTGGCACCACTCTGTTTGATTAAAAAGAAATTACTAAAGGTCACTGCTAATAGAAGAATAAAAATCTACTTTCAGAATAATATGAAAAATATAGATTCCAACAAGTATTATAACATATATGGCAGAACTAAAAATACATGACAGAACATTTGAATCTTTGAGCGTAAAAATTGGATTAAGATGAAACGATACATGGAATGAACATTGAAAACACAAGATCAAGAAAAAGCATGGTGAGAATAGAAGAGCATGATACAATCATCGGGTTTAGTTTTTCTACAAGGGCAATCGAGCAATCTAAATGATATTCAGATTTAGTAGGGTTATATTTATCTAATAAATTTATTTTAATACAGTAAATTTACTCACTTGGAAACTTTGTAGACTAGAAAAGAAATTTAATTATTACAGATGATTATTACAGATGAGGTGTTAAATCATAACCATAAGTACAGTTAAGAGGATGGCACAAGTTCAGTATGAAACAAGATTCTTAGATAATAACAATTTATAAAAGATTGAGAGAACACGTTGTCCATCTACAATTTATTTATTAAACGAATCATTTTAATTGGTTATTTAATCAAACGCCAGATGGAGAGATGCAAATTACGCATCTCCATCTAGTGTTCAATTTTTATACCATAATAGTGAGCCTTTCTCACGAAAAGTGTCTTCGGTTGAGCAGAGGGAGAGAGAAGGTTGAGAGAGAGAGTGAGTCTATTTTATAAACATTTTTACCGAAGCTAGTGAACATAACGTGAGTCTTACTGTGTTATTGTGTGGCTGTTGTTGGTAAGGACAACACTCGGTTAAATTGGGTAATTAATATCAATATGAGTGAATACGATGTTGATGGATATATTGAACAAGAAGATGATACCCGTGATGGTCTTCTTGACCCGGCTTGGGAGAAACAACAGCGAAAGGTAATTTCTCCCTTGTATTTCACTATATTCTTGTCTCTCTCTCTCTCTCTCTCTCTCTCCTTACCTATCTGTGTCTCTCATTCTCTTTCTCCTCTCTCTCTCTCTCTTTCCGGCTTGAATAATATTTTTCTTTGCTATTTGATTGTCTTTTTCTCTCTATTTTCTGTATTTTAACATGCACATTTCTCTGTTACCTCCATCAATCTTTTTTAATTCATCATCATCTGATCTTTCTGGTTTCAATTTGTTCATTTTCCTCTGTCATCTTTTTTTATCACCATTTTACAGCTTACCAAACTGTTGTACTCTAGCTACTGATCGCTACTTTTTTTCTTCTGCCATTTTATCATCAATAGTTGAACCTTGATCTGCATCCATTTTTAAATAGCATTTTTTACTCCTCTTCTATTATTCACCCTTCTCTATCCCTCTCTATCTTTCTATCCTAGTTATTTTTTAATGTCAGTAATAATGACATCAGTTGAAAATTAAATTTTTGCTGGCTTCTACCAGGAATCATTAGTTAAATATGATAATTATTTTAATATCTGATTGCTTTTGACAAAAATAATTGCTTAGATATACAAATATCTATTTGTTGCATTTCCGATCCATTTAATTGGTTTACTTTATAGATATGTACTTTGATATGATTGAGAGGTGAAGTGATGAACTTTCTTTTTTTT
Organism: Tetranychus piercei; assembly: GCA_036759885.1. Lineage (NCBI taxonomy): Eukaryota > Metazoa > Arthropoda > Arachnida > Trombidiformes > Tetranychidae > Tetranychus > Tetranychus piercei. The sequence goes on from CM071878.1 coordinate 18,618,015, forward strand.
GATTGACGACTGTTCAATCTGATAATTATTTATTTATCTCACCTTATTTTTCTCCTCTTTTTATTAGACCTTCACAGCCTGGTGTAATTCACACCTACGAAAAGCTGGAACCCAGATAGAAAATATCGAAGAAGACTTTCGAAATGGCCTTAAACTTATGTTACTTTTGGAAGTTATTTCCGGCGAAAGTTTACCCAAACCTGATCGGGGTAAAATGAGATTCCATAAAATTGCCAATGTCAACAAAGCTTTAGACTTCATTGCCAGTAAAGGAGTTCGCTTGGTTTCCATTGGTGCTGAGGAAATTGTTGACGGTAATGTGAAGATGACTCTTGGTCTTATCTGGACAATCATTTTGAGGTTTGCCATCCAAGACATCTCTGTTGAAGGTGTGTAAATAATCAGATGCAACTCAATCAGAATAATTTGGCATTATTTACTATTAATCGTTTTTTTCATCTTTTATCAATCCATCAGAGATGACTGCTAAAGAAGGACTTCTCCTTTGGTGTCAACGTAAAACAGCTCCTTATAAGAACGTTAATGTTCAAAACTTCCATATGAGCTGGAAGGATGGTCTTGCTTTCTGTGCCTTAATTCACAGGCACCGTCCCGATCTCCTTGATTATTCAAGTCTGTCCAAAGTGAGTTTGCAGTTTGAACATGCACAATGATGATTTACTTTGTTATGCATCTATCAAAACAACCTTCTCATATTTACCCGAACGGACTTATTGATTTTAATTTCTTCATAAACAGGATCACCCTCTAGAGAACCTGAATCTGGCTTTCGATATTGCCGAGAAACATCTTAACATACCTAAAATGTTGGACGCCGAAGGTATGACATTGAAACAATTTATTCCACCTTGTAAAAAATATTAAAAAAGGATCTAGAAGTTTGTAAAAATGGTAACATCTTATAGCAAGTAGTTATGTTTTGTTTCATTTTTTGTCTCGATGAATCAACTTGAGTTTTAGCTTGAAGGAATCCATGTCAATTTATAAAAGCTAGATTGAGAATCCTGATTGAAGAAGCTGGCTAAAGCAAAAGCAGGAATGAAAGAGAGATAATTGACGAAAGAAAGAAGAGACTGATTTGTGAGAAATTTGATGTCTAAGTAGCAAAGGAAGGAGAAAAAGTTGCAGTATTTTTGGATGAGAAAAGTGCAAAAACATGGTAAACCATGACACAATATTGATCGTAATTTAGTGAACATTACCTTTTACCGCAGTTCATAAAGTGAATTTTATATTCTCCTGTTCTTTGCCCGTTTAGATGACATGTAAAATTTACACAAAATTATGTAAAATTTAGTGTGAAGAAGGCAGTTAATGAGAGCAAAAGTGTTCTTTTTTATGAGAAAGTGTGAAGGAAGACAATGATGTTCAGTACTAATGTTATTCAGATAAGCTTCGTTTAACTTATCGTTACAGGTTGTTATAAATATATTTATCTTTTTCCGCTCTTCATCTTTGTCTAGCTCAGTATAAGTAAACACTAAATTAATGTTATTAGTTGCATTTTCCCTTTCTGATTGAGGTGGATATTTTTTTCCTTCAACATTGAATTGAAAAGATGATTTTACCAATTTCATAGTAATGAGATTTTTGCTAAATTTCTAAATCCTCTTTCTCTCTCTATCTCTGTCTCTTTTTCTCTGCCTATTTAAATAACTTTTCAAGTTACCAAAAATTCAAAGACGAGCCTAAATTTTGTTTTCTAATGTTTCTACAAATCTCATTACAACTTTTATTTCATAGGGCAGTGAAAAAAAATAATTTGTTGTATAATCTTGCCCTTTAACCATAATTGTTTAAAGGCTCTTTCCAAGTTAATCTTTGAAACCAAACTAAACTTTATTCATCTTGTGATGCTCATCTTTTCATGATTATTGTAATAATTATAATCATCATTATCATCATGATGAGCATCATAACCATAATGACATTTCCGCTTTTGTTCATTTATTCTTATCATTCATTGGTCACGGTCATCACGTTGTTGAATCTTCTGAAATTTCAATGAATAATTTTCTACTTTCAATGAGTGATTTTGATATTTTGTTATTGTTGATTAGGATCATCCTTATGATGACTCTGATGATGATTCTGATGATGATGTTTTTTGATAATACTTAACTGTCCGGGTTAAATTTTTTGTTTGAAAAGCTTAATAAGGTCTCGATAGCAGGAAAACCTTTGCCAAGAAAACGTTGGAGATTCGACGTAATTATTAGAATATCTTGTCAAGTTCTTTTCCGGAATTCGCATCAACAATTATAAGCTGCCAAGTTATTTCTTTTGCCCTCTCTCTCTCTCTCTCTCGATCTTTTCCCCTCTTTTTCTAATCATCTTCATCTTCCATTGCCTCTTAAATTTCACTTCCCCCTCCACCCTCCCTCCTTACACAAATCATCTTAACAATTAAGCTTTAGCACACAAAAATAGTAAACATCAGCTACTACTGTTAGTAATAGTAAAACTTACGCTTTGTATTATTCAGACTCAAATCTAATTTGTCTACATCGTTATCTTCCTCCCTCTTTTTCGCTCTCTTCTGCTCTTTCTCTCATCATCTTATTTCTCCTTCCTTTTAAAGGGGGAGTTACATGAGAATTGGATCTAAACTTATGGTATCTGAAAACTTCATTAACATTGAAGTAGATTGAAGTTATGGGAAGCAAATAGACTATATACATATATTTATTGTTTATTTATATATATATATTTGCATGGTCTTTATTATTGAAAGTAAAGGGTTAAAGATGGTTGTTTAAGATTTTTCCACTCTTGTTCAGTTTTTCATGTCATCAATTAGAGTTAAAATATGTTCATTTCTTGAGAAGTAACAACATCGACAATATTATTGACATGATGCATTTAATGATAATTGTGGACTCAACCGAGCCGACATGTAAAACACGTTTCTCTCACAATAGCATTAAAATTAAAAATCAACACGCTACCAAGTGTAAAGACTGTTAATTGACTTGGCTTCGTTGATTATATTTCACTGTCATCAGAATCATGTTTGCTGCCTTAACTTCATGTGCTTTTCTTGTCATTCCCGTTACTTTCCTCCTTTTGTTTTTAAAGATGTTAATGATTATGATTATAAAGAGTAGCTTTTAAAAAATTTGAGATTCATCTTTAGCTAAACAAAAAAGTCAAGTCTACTTGTTAGAATCTAGTTGTCATACTTTTTGATTGTTTTTCCCTAAATATTATCATTCTCATCATAATCATCATCATCAACAAAGCAAAGAGTCAAATTGACTTAATGAGCGCGTTATAATTGGTTACAAGACAAAAAAAGCGGCAAAAAAATCTGCAAAAAATGAGCTTAACTTGTTTCTTTCTTTACTTTTAGTTATGCTTTTACGACAGAATCGTGTTGATATTGAAATATATATATATCTATTCTGAATTTTGTTGAAAATTATAAGTTTGACAGTTTAGTCTATTCTGCTTTTTCTTGTTCGTTTTTTTTCTTTAATTACATCTACTTTGTGTATGATTTTGCATTCATACACGCCATACACATTCATGCACTCCTACTCATTACTCATGTATTAATTTATATAATTGTAGCTTCTCACTCGAGTTTGTTTTTCGCACTCACACCATTTTGTTTGCTTTTCTAGCCGAAATATACCTAAAAATGAACAGCTCAGAATGACAAATATCAACACTTATAAGTTATTTATCATGATAAATACTCTTATGTAACTCAAATCTTTGTCAGTTAGCTTTAGCTATTTCCTCCCTACAATGGAATTTTGTCTTTTGCTTTTCATTCAACATTCCATTACAAATTCATTTGTTAATTTTTTACACTTGATTAACTCATACAGACATGGTTAACACGGTTAAACCTGACGAGAGAGCCGTTATGACCTATGTTTCCTGCTATTATCATGCCTTTCAAGGTGCTCAACAGGTAAACATTAAGATCAAAAGTAAAAGGTTTCTTTTTTTCTTCACACAAAAAAGCAATTTAAAGTTTAGTTAACTGTTGAATGTAAATTAATTCGGAGACTTCTTTTGTTTGACAATATAAAAAACAAAGCCTTACCATGTGAATGCAAACTAATAACTAATATAACAATAATATATGTAATGAAACAAAATCAAATCAATGACACACTTATTGATTTTCAAATTTAATCTCATCTTTAAGTGATGAGCTAATTAATTAGATTACCTAATAACTACTTGCCAATAGACCAAATGAAACAAGCATGTTTCCGTCAATTGTTTGTTTAAAAGCAACCTTTCCTTCATTATCATCATGATCATACCTTTTCTATCAACACCTTCAAATTACATGAAAATCTCATGAAAAAACAAGATTTTATTGCAAAACCTAATCCTAATCTAACAATGCCTGAGCTTTCAAATATAAAAATCTTCTTTCTCTTTCTCCTTTCCAATAATATCTGAACCATCGACAAATACACCATCAACCGATACTTACCTGTTATATTTAATTAAATGTCAAATTACCATCAATGCCAACGACTTAACCAAAAAACACTAAAACATAAATAAATGAAACTGAATGCTGCCTGTAAAACCCTATGGTAACCGCAATTCAAATTGAATGATGGACTTGGCTGCAAACTTGTCATATTTAACATAATCACTACTTAATCATTATTAGATATTAACTCGGCTGCCTGGCCTGATGAGAGGGCTATAATGACTTATGTATCTTCCTATTATCACACATTTTCTCGTGCTCAGCAGGTAAACCAAATGTTTGTCATTCCCTTTACTTATCTTCTTCCTCTTTTATTTTCTTTTTTCTGTCTCACCTTCCACTGAATTAACTTCATGTTAATATGTTGATGATAATTATGAGGAAGAATGAAGAAGTAAATAACATTCAAAATCCATAATCACTTGTCCTTACGCCAATTACCTTTAAATCTCACAATAACAAGTTAAATATTACCTACCATTTCAACTCAATTCAATTTCTTCTTAATTTCTCCATCCTTTCATATTTTCACTAGTCTTCATTTTTTCAACCCTCTAAGTTTATCTTAAAGTTATATATTTAACAACAATTTATCGTTTTCCTATCTTTATATTAACTTTCATTCTTTCCTGACAAACTGATACTAACAACAACAACCTAACAATAACTTCATAAATACAAAAGCACAACAAAATTAGGAAGAAAAAATTGCTATGAAAAAAGCTATATTTTTGCAATAAGTTTGTCTAATGCATTTATTTCTCTTTTTTTTCTCTCTCTTCTCATTTTGCTTCAATTTTAAACATCTTGGAATCATCACGCTCATCTTTACTTCTGTTCATCTCTCCCTGTTTGGATATTATCTGGTTTTGTTGTTTGCCGTTCATCTTCTCAACCGTCTTGGTCGTTTTCAATTTAACCACCCACCATTGTCAAATCTGCAAACCCTTGGTTATCTACACTCTCTTTCTCTTTCTATATTCCTTTTGCTTTCTTTTTCTTATTCTTTGCTTATTCATCTCTTGTTTATCATCAACTAATCTTTGCATTTATCTTTGGCAAAATATTGACATTAACGCTTTGGTTTACTTCTCCTTCTCTCTTGCTAACCATTTGATCTTGCGTCTGCTTTTCTACATCTTTATTATCTGGTTGATCTGCATCTTCCTCTATGATTTTTATGTTTCTTTTTGCACAACATCAATATTAGGCTGAGACTGCAGCTAACAGGATATGCAAAGTTCTCAAAGTTAACCAGGAAAATGAACGCCTCATGGAAGAGTATGAAAGACTTGCTTCCGATCTTTTGGAATGGATTCGACGAACCACTCCTTGGCTTGAGAATCGTACAACTGACAATACACTGCCCGGAGTCCAAAAGAAATTGGAAGAGTTTCGCCAATATCGACGAGCTCACAAGCCTCCCCGAGTTGAACAAAAAGCTCGCCTGGAAACTAATTTCAATACTTTACAAACTAAACTTCGTTTAAGTAATAGACCAGCCTATTTGCCTACTGAAGGTAAAACTGTGGCAGACATTGCCAATGCTTGGAAGGGTCTTGAAGCTGCGGAACGAGGGTTCGAGGAATGGCTCCTTTCAGAGATGATGCGCCTTGAACGTTTGGACCATTTGGCTCAGAAATTCAA